>JACXGI010002961.1:0-67542 GCA_016801175.1 Esox masquinongy
CATTAGTGGTTGATTCCCTTATCATAGTGGTTGATTTCCTTATCAATAATGGTTGATTCCCTTACTAATAATGGTTGATTCCCATATAAGTAATGAAGTACAGTATATTCCAGATGTTGGTAAATGACACTATAGCTCATTATCTGTGTCATTCATTTTATACTGCCTTTTTATGCTCATCGATATCAAGGATGCCAATGGAGTTGGAGGTGACTGTATATCTGAATATGATCCAGAGACCGTAAACACTTCTTCAGATGTGTAACATCTCTGGATCATCCAAATGTCATCTGTCCAGCACGACCACAATAAAGAGGACCTGGAAGGCATCCTTTGTGTGGGCTCTGCATGCAGACTGACTCTCCCTAGTACCCACTCTCCCAGACAATGAACCAGGAAAAAAAATCTAGTCTTTCCTGCTGCCATGTGCCTCCCATTCAGATTAGACTTGGCCCTGATGCTATGTGTGTGCCGTTGGAAGGTCAGAGGGACAGGTGCAGTGAGTGGGAGTGACCTGACAGTGGACCATGCAGAATTACTCCCTAAGCCCCTCCCTCCATCTGACTGACGCTTGTCTCTCCCCCCAGGTCGGGAGTACGAGGGCTACCAGCCACAGTGGTTCCACAAGAGGACAAATGGCATCACTGGGGAGACAAACTTTGTGTACAAAGGTGGATACTGGGAGGCTAAGGACAGTCAGGACTGGAGTATGTGCAGTGAAATCTTCTAAGCCTCAATCATACACTCCAAACACTCTCTGGACACACCCAGACCCAGAGAAGTGCTCTGCCATTGGCCTTGGGGGAACAGGGTCCTGGGTCTGGGTGGACATCTGTGTGCATGGGAATGTGTCTGTCTCACACGCTGACAACACAGTGTAACTCCCCATGTAGACACATTTTACACAGTCAAAGGGGAGAAGGGGCCTTCTCTAGATCCTCCCTGACTTAACATCGCGTTATATTGGTGGTTGTGTGTGGGTGGGATTAACAACATAAATAATAGATTTCCAAAAGAATCAGGTGTTCCACACGCTCACACACACACACATTACCCACCCTACCCTTTTTAGGGGCGTTGTGGTTGAACAGCAACCCATCTATCGTCATCTCAGTAGTTTCTCTTATACACTGTGTACTGGGTTGGAATTAAGTCATTCATGGACTTGAACTCATCCACAGACTCAGACTCATCCACAAACTCATCCTCAGACTCATCCACAGACTCAGACTCGTCCACAGACTCAGACTCGTCCGCAGACTCAGACGCGTCCACAGACTCAGACTTATCCACAGACTCAGACTCATCCACAGATTCCAAAGCTTGTATTGGTCTCTGCGTGCCTGCCAGGGAAAGAACTAAAAAGCTTAGGTTTTTTCTCCTTTGCAGGAGGAGCCTGGGTTAGACTCACATATAACCACATTAGATGTTCATTGACTTGGTCCCAATGATGTGCAGTAGCTACAGTGACTCAATCACAGTCACACAACCGAAATCAGCTGGCCATTCAAATCTAGTCATGCACACAGTTGAGATCAAACAGCCTGTCTGGAGGTTCTGTCAGAGTGAGTTCAGGCAGTCACTACTAATCTAATTATCCTCACAATCAGACTGGCTATATTGTCATATCTTCCAAATTCAGTGTGACCCACACCACTAATGGATTGTGTATCTAAGAGGGCAACCAGGCACTTTTCTCTGTTGGTGTCCACAGCTTAATCCATGTTTGTGTTTTGTTGTTGTGGAGATTCTAGCTAGTGCACCGTACATCCCCTTCAGTCCTCTGCTGCTTTACCTTAGAAAGACATACAGTGACCTCCAGAATTATTTGACCCCTTGGTAAAGATTAGCAAAACATTGCATTATTTATCAAACTGATCATTAACAAAATGACTTTTAGAATTTATCCTTTAATAGAGTGAAAAAATGTTTTTCTCAAAAACATGTCAAAACATTTTGCCACCCTTTATCATTTTTATGAACCAGATCTAATAGAAGTATCTTCCAATCAATTGATTTATTTTAATGTAATCTATGTTAATTAAAAACTCTTAAGTGGTCATCCATACCTATTTTACTGGGGTACAAATATGAGATGACATGCATGCCAAACTCCCTTAGTCATGTATCAACATGAGGAAGGTGAGAAAACATAAAAGGAGACAAGATCTTTGACCTTCACACATTAGGAGATGGCCTGAAAATGCCCATCTCCACTATCAGGGCAATCATTTAAACACTTAATTGAAAGAAAATGTTATAAACATGCCTGGAAAAGAATCCCAATGTATTTTCCCCCAACGCATAGTCAGGAGGATGGTTCTAATAGTGATAATCACTACCAAGGGGTCCAATAATTTTGCAGGCCACTGTACATGTCCACAACTTGGTAATTTAAAAGTGCAATCTAGTCACATGATCACCTATCTAAAATGTTGTTCTAGTTGAAAAGTCCCACATTGCAAATATATATTTGGTTTAGAGGACAAAGTAAGAGTGACATCTGATTCTACCCTATTAAAAGAAAAAAAGCAGTACATCAGCAGCCCCAAATGACCTGCTGCACACCTGAACCTCATTTTGATTGGAATTGTGATTTGTGGTGATGTCTGAGACAGGGTGAGATCATTTTTTTAAATGGTGTGATTTTGAAGGAACTTGGCAGTTTCAATGGGGGGATCGTGTGACTGGAGTGCACCTTAAAATAAATATAACATATATTGAGTCTAGAACCTACAAAATAATGACTTACCGCTAAAACACATTCATCACCCCACATTTTAATATCAGGAATACAGTGAATATTCCCCTGTTTAAACGTTGTTCTACTGTATATGACAGACCTGTAGTTTAATTCAGAATTCTCTAATGTTTCCAGAGGCTCTTGGTGTCTACTGACAGTATGTAGCATCTTTCCACACAGATATACAGTAGCATGCTCTTCGGGCCTCTCATAGCACATCCAGCCAGGGATCACTGACCCAGGTGCACCTGAGCTTAAACCTAAACCTAACTCCCAGTGTTGAAGAGCAGTGGACAAGCTGATCTGGGATCAGCTGGTGACGGCACTGTCAGTCTTTTGCCTTTGAGAACTGAATGAGGCAACGAAAGGCACTAGATGTCTTCGGTAAGAAGGTTCTTGACAAAGTGTTACTATATTTTGTAATTACTGTTAGTAATGTAGAATTTGGGCTGGAAGTATTGTACCCACTTTCTGGCCTTTTGTGTGAATTATTTTGTGATAACAAAATAATAAGACAATAATATGATTATAAAACAGAGTTATAACAATCTGAATAATAAGTAATGTGTATAGATAGTTTTAATGAACATTTCCTGTAAATGTGTCTTTTAATCCAAATTGATCCAGCCAGTTATAGTTAATTCTAACTAGTACCCACAGTTTGGTTGCAGATTTGTTTTATATTAAGAGTTACAGACTGAAAATAATTTTTCTATAAAAGTATTGATACTGGCTTATTGTTTACTTGGTTGAGATTTGCAGTTCACAAACAACTGCATCTGGCAGTGCCTCTGGTGTGTCCATAATGTTTCTGAGGTCCGTTGTTACAGGGATCTGATGTGCTCTGGAGGACTGTGTAAGCCAAACAGTACATCATCCTCAACCCAACATATGGTGCGGGAGGTGTTGCTTGGGGTGATTTGAGATAAACATACAATAGTAGCTAGAAATTGCTCATGAAACAAGTTGGGGTGAATGTAATGTGAACCAGAAAAATGTGAACATTTCAACTGTGAGATGATCATTCTCCCATGTCTTTTTCTTGCTTTCAACTGTTTTTCAGTTCACCTCACGGAAACCCTCCTCCACTTGGAGCCTATAATGTAATGGAGTGACCTTTTCAGGATCTTTAGTCCACCAGACTGAAAGATCTGAAGCTTGCCAAAGCTTCTACGCATGTGCGGATCATGTTCTGTGCATATTTATTTTCTACATGTAGAGTATGGGCTACATGCGTATGGTGCTTGTTTAATGAAGTTAGATCAAAGTTGAATAAATGTCTGCAAGATCAAAATGATCACAGTATTCTATGAAGATTGAAAGGGGCTGCTACAAGCACATTCTGACCAGGCACTTACATTATTTAAATGTGCTCACTGCTGCAAATCCCCTATTTCAAAGAAGTTCCTCCCCTGGATGGAACTTTCCGTTTAGGTTTCACGTCTGTAGACTGACACAAGTTGCTAATATTCAATTTTGGATGGGAACGTTTTGGTGCCACCTAGATGGGAGTAATAACAATAAAAAACTAACCTGTTAAGAGAAGATTCTTCTGTTAAGGATTTATTGACATTTTTCAGACTCTTGCCGTTTGATAATTCTAGTGAATTGTTGAATTCTAGACTATGTTCATATTTGGACATGCATACATATTAGGGGTGGGCCAATTACTTAGACAAAACGATTATCCTAATGACATGGAGAATTGTCCGAATATAACTACATGTGATACAACTATGTTTTATTATTTGTGATTGGAAAACATATTTTCAACTGCAGCAACCGTCTCTATACATTTTACTAGTTATATTTTCTCTCACTTTTGTTGAGATTGTTTTTCCTCTGGCTATGCATAGTTGCAGTTAGTAACCTTGTTCATCATAATTCCATTGCTAATGTCTTGAGTACGTTTTGACTGTGACAAGATTGGGGTCTCGAATGTGACGAGATCGGCACTCCCCTAACACAAATATTATCAAATAGCCTTTCTCTTTGTAATAAGTTCAGCAAGCTAGCTAATGCATTATCTAAATCGCAACTGCATATCTGCCATAGAATATAAATTATTTTATATGGATAGCCTTTAATGAAGCCTATAGGGAGTTTTGCATGCCTCCTGTGCTCCTGGTGAGTCGTCTCTGTAGGATGAATGGATATTTTAAAAAATGTAAAGGATGCAAAATGAAATTTTTTTTGTCAAATTCATTCTTCTTGGGGCAAGGTGAACTGGTTTATAAAATACAAATTATATCAACTACCATATATAAAATACAATCATATCACTCAATTTTACCTTTTATGACATTGACAGGTATACATATAAAACTGAATAGCCAAAACCCTATCTGTCAGTCACAACTCATGATAACGAAGGTGGTGTATTTGATGAATAAACATGGCCATGCTGGTGTGTGGTAAGATTGAAATCCAGCCCTAAAAGGAACTTCATAAAAACAGAATGCACCTTCCTGGTAAAATCTTAGCATTTTCTCACTATTTGTTTGCTTCCAGTTTACCCATTTTACACATTAACTGACACAAAGGCACTTATACATTAATCACATGAAACGAGCACAGGTATAGTTGCCTATAGTAGCCTGCTGACCTCATTGACAAGAACAGTACATTATTAGTGGAACTTATTAAACGGATGTCACTAGGTTCCCCAAATTGAACTCCCACAGACATACACAAAAATTACATAGCAGTTTTGTTTTGCAATATCTTAAATGTGTTATTGTATATTATGAACTGGGTGGTTCGAATCCTGAACGCTGATTGGCTGAAAGCTGTGTTATATGAGATGTTATGATATGTTATAATGTTGTTGGTATCCGGTTTATAATAGCAATAAGGCATTTCTTGGGGTTTGTGGTATATTGCAGATATACCTTGGCTTGGTGCTGTATGTAGGCACTCCAATGTGTCATGCCTAAAAACAGACTTTAGCTGCGGTATTTTGGCCATATAATACACTCCCTTGTGCTTTATTGCTTAACTGTAATATAGCGTCATGTACAGTACTACTGTATGAGAAACCTGGTATTGAAACGTGGCAAAGAAAGTATATGATCAGCAGTGCAATTATGACTGCTTTCTCTATGATAAACTTCATTATAACTTCATTTAAAGTATTGAGTTTGAAACATTGTTTTTCTTTATGTATAGATAATGATGATTTAAACACATAATTCCAAATGACGTGACCTCAAAGTGGCTGGGTTTGGGTGATGAACCAGCGCATGAGTACTAGCAATAACCAACGTTTAGACGGCGTATTAATTCATGGCACGTTTTTGGGTAAAGGGGTTGATAATACTTGTGCCAAAAGAGAAAACTAAACCAAAGTGTCTGAGCAGAATGTACTGTAGCCTAACATATTTACCTTCCTAACTGAAGTCTCTTGGTCTTATTTTCTCATCACCCAACAATACAATTCAATATGGTTTGATTTAGCTTTATCTATGCTTTGTTTTTGTTTTATTATTTTTTCTCATGGGTGCCATTTTCTTTCATTTACACATTGGACTGTTATATGCAATGAGATGTGTATCTAAGATATAAATGTGTCTTTTGTGTGGTGCTCTGAGGCAGCAGTACAGTAATGACGACAGGGAGAGACCTCATCGTACCTTGTCTGAGTTAGAATCTGATGTTCTCTTTGGCCTTATTCTAATATAGTGAGCACCCATTTGACCCATATCACTAGTGAAGCATGGTACTGAAGGGGTGTGTGGAAGAAGAGAGGTGAGCAAGGTTCTGCCTTTACTATACTTCAACCTCACCTTCACAAATTCATATCACACACACTCATACACTATCTCACAAATGCACCTATTCAGGTGTAATCGCACCTTTTCCAGATTGAGTGGGTCATCGTTTTTTTTTTTTTTTATTGTTTTTTCACGTTTAATTTATTTAACATTGTCCACAAAAGAAAGACTCAATGACAAAGAGGATATAATAAAGTTGTTTCTGTTGAAACTTGGTGTGTGTTTTAAATTTGAGCATTGTGTAGCCTTATTTGAATTCAAAATGTGGGGAGTTGGAATATTCTGAAGGAATACTAGGCTAATATAAAAGTTACAACCAAATCAAGCCAATAGTGTCAATATATTAACTACTCCTGGGCATTAAAATATTAAATTACTATAATAAGTAATAGTTAACTACATTGTCCTATATCATATAGAGTCTGTCGAAGACACTGCCCTTATCGTGTTATGTATACATAGCATGATGCTCCCACCACCATGCGTCAGTCTAGGGATGGCCTTAGTCAGGTGATGAGCGGTTCAGGGCTAATACAGTAGTAGGATCTTGGTCTCATCAGATCAGAGAATGTTTTGTTCTCATATTCTCAGTCTTTCAGATATCATGTAAAACTGGGAGGAGACAATGCCTCATATGCAGGTAACAGTAAAATTGTGCAGGGGAAAGAGTATTTAGGCTAGATTGGGAGAACTAGAAAAATGCCCATTGTCAGGCCCAGCTCAAGGCATAAGCGGCATATGTGGTCGCATAGGGCCCCAGACTACTAGGGGGCCTCCAACTGCTGCCAATAGGGGAGAGGGGGCCCCAAATCAAATTTTGCTTAGGGGCCCCAAAAGTCTAGAGCCGGCACTGCCCATTGTCATACAAATCGAATGGCAATTTCTGAGAATTGGCAGCCCAGTAGTAGCCTAGTATAAAAAGTTAGGTAGTGCCCGCTCTCGACTGAATTTGCATCTCTGAAGCATATACACTGACTCTGGCTACCTTACCTCCCTAAATAAATGAACAGCCTGATAGATTGACTTAAAGGACATTGGTAAAAACAATGGGATTAATAAAGGAAATAGATAAAGGAATTTGGGCACACTTCATTAATCCTCCCTATAAGTGATGGTGGTAAGATGCACCGTCTCTAAAAATCAGTAAAATCAAAATAAATGATCACTTCTGTAAAAGAAAAATGGATTGGGATGCATGTTGCAGATTACGTGATGGAACCTGCGACGACTGACCTGATTCTTATGCGGGGAGCGGTAGGTTTCTGTTTTTTTATCCAGAAAAAGTGGCAGAAACGTTCATAGTTCATAGGTGGATGTCACCATTTTCCATGAGGAAGGCAGGTGCGTAGTCAATGGGTAAATCATTTTAGTAGGTATCTTGAATAAAGAAATGCCAAATGGACTATGACCGACAAAGAAGATGGGAACCAGAGGGAACTATAGACATGATGATTAGGGAAACGGAACCAGTAGGGCAAAATGGTGACGAGACAAGAGAGAGATTAATGATAGGGCGTTTGATCGGTGGTGATCTGAAGGCCGGCAACACCGGTGCAGTGGGGAGGAGGAGAAAGGCGTGACAGCGGAGGCCAATAGGACGTTGTTTCCTCATGGCAATTTCTTTCATCACTGAACACTGGGAAATTGCACAGCACGGAGGTTGAATATTTACGCTATTTGCAACGTATTTTTTTTCTTACAAATATTTTCCAACATAAACATATTGTACAAATTGTAGAATTGGTTAGGGTCTAAATAGTAAAGTACATGCACAAAAAGAGTGAAAATTATAACACATGAAAACATGGGGAAATTAACTAAACTAACGCACGGACAGAGACCGATCAGATATGTTGCTGAGCTGTTGATATGCCAGTGGGGTAGCGTTGTCCTGTGATTTGCCTCCTTCCCTGGTTGCTCTGTTTGAACGGCTTTGGGGTAGGCGATACTGGCCAGGCTGAGTGCTGTTTGCGGGTTGCTTGGAAACCCTACCAATGCTGCTGTCAATCAAGTCTGCTGTTGCACAAGCTGGATAGGACCTGCAAGTCTTCCAACTTTGTCTCATACGTAAGTGTGGTTTTATCTTATATTCATAGTTTTAGAATGCTGATCGCAAAGTGTAGTTTTTAAGGTTAAATTAAATTACTGTATGCTGCAAAGTTTCGATAATATGGGCCACTGGCTGTGTAGAGTAAATGTGAAATAAAAAATTTTACTAGTTATTTGCGCCTTATGACAAATGTTTAATCAAATGCACCTACCTTACGTTCTCGTGAGTCTGCTCTGCCCACAGAGCTGGTCATAGAAGACATTTTTCAACAATCTGAATTAATAGCCTACATTTGAATTTATAGCCTCATGATGCATCCAATTTGGAAGTCAATGGACAACTTTTCTTACCCTGTCTTCAGTGAAAATAATTCCACAGTCGTGTTAACGACATGAGTAGGTTTGTATGTGAGCTGGCCACTAAACACCAGTAGGTAGGTAATCAACTGTGTTCATGAAAGGAAGCTCAGCAGCCTGTAGTCCCCTAGGCAAAAAGGTATTTGTTTCCAGGGCAACCTATGATCAACAACAACCCCCACTCATTACCACAAACCTCACTGCTCTAAGGTGTTAAAGAAAGTTGAGAAATAGTGGCTAAAACAAGCATATTTTAAAGGAAATGGCTGATGGAAGTAATGAAGGTGCTGAGGGAGATGCTGAAGAGGACACTGATGAGATTCCTTACACTGGTCAGAGAATCTACGACTATAATGACAATTCCAATGATTTATCATTATTCAATTCCAAACGTTATTTAATTGAACTTCATATTTACTTTGACACACACACACACAAACAAAAATACTTATAATTTGTTTCTGCTCACTCAGACCAGGATGAAGTCAGCCATGCTCCTCTGCCACAGGACCAATGCGATCTCCTGTTAGACGCTATTGATGCCCAGCTGAGTCGCCTGCAGGTCAGTATGCTGCACCCACCCTCTCAGAGTTTAAAACTTGTCGGCATATTTTTGTTCACTTGATTTTAGTTTGTACAATTATGAATTTATTTAAGTAGCTAAACGTTCACAGGTGCAGAACAGCAGCCATGGGATTGAAGGTTTCTCCAGAAAAAACTATTGCATCAATACAGGTATGTTGTTTAATTTACAACAGCACACCCAGAGTGATATTCCTTTGTGAAATAGTAACTCGCTAGTATGTTAACATCTTCATTGCTCTGTTAATTGCAGTTCATGTTAGCAGGAGCCAGTCCTTGAGCAGGGACACAGGTTTGGGAAGTACCATTCCCACTAATGACTCCCCCATATCTTGCCTTGACTTGGTATGCTCTGAGAAAAAGGACCTTTCTTCAGGTGAGAAATGTCAACTTACATCTTTCATCTTGTCATAATTCAGTCCTTTCAGACATTCCTGCAGGATTGTAAATCCTGGCCAATTTATTCTTCAAGAACAATTTGTCAGACTTGAGAAACGATTACCACGGAGTTACAGTCGAGAAAAGAATCCTCAGAAAATGATTGGATTTTCTAACTCCCTACCCTTTCAGAGATCCATCTACCCTATTCCTCCCCCTACCAATTTGACCCAGCCTCTCCCTCTGACCTGGTTTAGCCTGGATGTTTCTCACCCCTTCTCACCCCACTGCTGTCCCTGCAGAGAAGAACTCAAGAGGCAGGGTGGATACTTCTGATCAGGAGCAGAGGGCAGCGTACGAGAAAGAAGTGGTTCTAGAGTCCCGGAGGGAGGAGTGTCGTTGGCGGCTCGAGAGGCTGTTGGGGGATGATGCCTGTGGAGGGGTATTGATGGGAGCGCCATGCCCCCCTGCAGAAAGCGTGTGCACCGAGGACTTTGCCATGCGCTTCAGAGACGAGATGGTGGTGGGGCTACCAGACAGGACCACACAGAGACTGGCTAGAGACCGGAGTAACAACCTGGGACAGCCCTCTACACAGGAAGTGTCTGATAGCAGAGCAGCCCTCTCAGACACCTGTCAGAAACATACAGAGGGCAACAAAAAAACACCACAGGAACTTAGTGGTCATAGAAGTGAATGCAGTCTTCGTTCCTTAGTGACTCCACACAGGGCTGATTCCCAGTTGTCTGTAGAGACATGTTCCCAGTCATTTCTTTTGCCCCAGCCTGCCACAGGTGAGAGGGCTGACATCTTCCTGCCCGGGCACAGAGTCACAGTGGGCTGTAGTCATCTCAGGGGAAAGGGGACAGTATTCAAGGTTACTTATATACTGGAACGTCTGTTTCTCTGTCCAGATATTGATGCTTTTGTCTTTCCGCTCTGGTTCCAGTGTCTGGGCCTGGTACTGTCAGCAGCAGTAGTGGTGGTGCAGGAGTTGTGACTGAGGACCGTTCCAGTGTAGAGCATGAGGGAACCAGGGAGAATAGGAGCCATTCTTCTAGAGCCACCACCAGACGCTTGGCAGGTACTCTGCCACATAGAACATCTAGTCCCTAATCTCAGATACTGTACCCTTTCAAAGTACAGCTATAATTATTCATTTACCACTCAGGATATTATTTCTGTCTAGTAATAAACTGCTAACGGTAACTCCAGCCCCTTCCTGTCTTCCCCAGGAGTGCCAGTATGGAATTTTGACACAGTGACCATCGACAGTGACCTGGAGTCCGTCCGCACAGAGACAATCAGACAACACATCAACAGCAGGCCAGGTGAGGCCGGGGCTAGGGGCCATTACCAACATAATTAACATCAGCTAGCTCACACTACTGAGATCTGTCTTTCATCACCATAGGATGCCTTTCTGCCATTCAGTCTGTCAGGCACATGGATGGTCTCTACACTGACCACACTGACTGTGACATACCATCTCAGGAGCTGAGTGATCTCCAGGTTACCCCTGGTAGGACTTCCAGGACCAGGCATTTCTGGTTATAGTGTGCCACAACTAAATTATTACAATAAGTCAATGTACATTATTTTTCTTTATTTATCCCCTGTGAAGTGCTGAGAGCTAGCAATGGACCTGTGACCAGCGAAGGTGACCCCCTCCGTAAAGCACACAAAAGCAGAAGAACCACTCCCAGGTAGCCTTCACCAGATCAATCAAGTGAAGGGACGTCAGAGTCCGATACAATCTGACTAGCTTTTCTTTGTTTCATATCTTCCATGCATTCTGTCTGCAGATCTATGCTCTCTGTAGATGACGATGAGGAAACAGATGAGCGATGTGTCTGCCGAAGGAGACAAAGGCCTAACCAGTCTGCAGGATACCATGTGTGTGCGGTGAGGGACTCCTTTAGTAGACACATTCACTGTCTTTAGGTCCATTCACTCTGAAGCCACTGAGCGATTTATACAGTATGCTTATTAACACTCATTTACTACATTTGAGTAGTTGTTCTCTACCTGAGATGCCACCATAGCACCTCCTGATTTGTTGCCTCTTAAAACTCTGCCTCCACTCTGCAGAGACCCGTGAGTTCTCTAGAGGAGATTAGGTCAGCCTGCATACAGAAGGAGGAGGAGCTGGCTACCCTCAAACAGGTGGGATTCTTCTGCTCATCCCTCCTGATATAGACTGAAATTCCAATAGTATATTAGGGATATTTGTGTTTTGTGTATTTTTTTGTTCCGGTTGTCTGTGTGTATTAATCTTTGTATTTGTGTTGTAGGATTGTGAGGAAGAAGAGAGGAGGGAGCTGAGGAGAGCTGAGCTGTGTGAGACAGAACTGTTCCTCACTGACCTCCGTCTGAAAAGAAAGGTAGGCCCAGAACACATTACCTTCCAGTTAAAGAATTTGTCATGTGAAGTCTGAGAGATGCTGTTGCAATAGGGAATTTCTATGTGCGGTTGTTGAAAAAGGTTAATGAAGAGTCATTCAGGTTTTAATTCAAGGGATGGTTCTAACAACATTGGTAGGTGTTTCAGGAACACATGCATATCAGGAATAACTGTCCTGTCAACAGCAATGCTGAATCCTGTAGGTGTTCTTACCGTGGCACTGGAATCCTGGCTATTGGTGGGGTATAGACAGCACTTCAAATACCAAGATCATCATTAATGAAGTTCATAATACCCAATCAACAGTAGTCAAATGCATGTGAAACAATAAAATAGCACATTTTCCAATCACTGCTGTGTTGTGTTTCCCAGGATGCTGTTCAGGAATTGGACCAGCTGTCCGTGGGGGTGGAGCAGATGGAGCTGGAAAGGCGGAGTCAGGAGGCCGGCCTAGGACACAGCAAGGCAGAGGCAGACAGTACCAGGTACAAACATAATCAAACGCATTACTGCTCTGTATGCCTAAAAACATAATACAGCTTACTGCTTGTATACAACGCCTATTCTTTCCACGTCTTTATAACATTCACAGCTGATTAGGCCGAATTCACAATTATTCATTGAGTTGTAGTTGTCAGCTTCGTCGGTTACAGAGGCAGAGGGACTGTTGCGTGCAGGAGGTCAGGAATATGGAGGAGGAGATGGCTGCTCTGTGTAAACACAAACGTGTCCACACAGACAATTCATTGGTAACACATGCTTTTTCTAGCCTGCTGGGCACTTTTCCCTCCTCTGTTACAATATGATTTAATTATAACCACCCATTTCATGTCCTTATAACCTCCCTCCTCTACCTGCTTCCCCACTGTCCCAGAGAAGTGTTAGAATGTCTGTCATTGAGAGAGAGGAGTTGGACAGACAGCTGGAGAGTGCCAAAACAAAGCTGTTTGCTGAGCAACGGCAGTCTAGACTCAAACTGGACACTGTGCAAGAGGTACAGTATTCAGGCTGATGCTCAGAACATGTTACAGTGACAGTCAAGGCTTTAAATGTGTTTGAACTTGTTTCCGTTTTTCATGTGTGTATCTGGCAGAGGTTGGATGAGGCTCGTGAGGAACTCCAGCGTGTGACAGAAGAGGAGAGGTCACTAAGGGACAGGTGTGCATGTCTGGAGGAGAAACACAGGCAGAAACAGGAGCAGGAGGAGGTACAGTTACCATCTGTCTTCCCCATAATTAACCTTTATCACAACCTCTGACTGCTGCCTTAAAATCTCTCTTCTCTCTCTCGGCCTCTCAGGCAGTGGGGTTGATGGTTTGTAAACTGCAGACTGAGCTGGGGGAGAGTGAGAGCAGGGTGGGGGCCCTGGAGAGGATAGTTGCCCAGAAGGAGCTGCAGCTGCTGGGACTCCAGGAGGAAATGGGTGCCCTGCAGGCACAGAGAGATGGCCTGCAGGAGGAGCTCCAGAGCATGAGGGAGCAGCACAGCATTTCCCTAAGAGAGATCCAAGAGCAGGTAGGCACACTGACGCAGATGGTGAGCTGGCAGTCTCTAGTACAGCGGATGAGTCTGTGTGACTGTGCTTGTCAATGTACAGTGGATGAGTCTGTGTGACTGTGCCTGTCAATGTATGGTGGATGAGTCTGTGTGACTGTCCCTGTCAATGTACAGTGGATGAGTCTGTGTGACTGTGCCTGTCAATGTACAGTGGATGAGTCTGTGTGACTGTGCCTGTCAATGTACAGTGGATGAGTCTGTGTGACTGTGCCTGTCAATGTACAGTGGATGAGTCTGTGTGACTGTGCCTGTCAATGTACAGTGGATGGGTCTGTGTGACTGTGCCTGTCAATGTATGGTGGATGAGCCTGTTACTGTGCTTGTCAGTGTACAGTGAATGAGTCTGTGTGACTGTGTCTGTCAATGTCCTGATTCCATGTGAAACCAGTTATCAGACAACATGGCACACTAAAAGACTACCCAGTGAGTGCTGTCATGTTACATTTTAGTCATTTAGCAGATGTTCTTATTCAGAGCTACTGACAGTGTTGTCTGTTAGTGTGTGTGCAGGATGGAAGGGGTAGATCTGGACCAGCTGATAGTTAACTTTGAGGAAAACATCCAGAAGATGAGAGGCTCCAGCAACATGGTTTATTACCCCTGTATTTCATTAATTCAAACACTGATGTCATCACTGCTCCTCTGTTTCCAGGCTCATATTCAAGCTGAAGAAGAGAAAGCAATGGCTCTCAGAGCACAGGCCCTGTCTCACACCAAGCACACCGAGTCCGTACAGAGACACCTCCAGGTCAGTATCTTCCACCGGTCCTGTCCTCTGAAAGTGTCCCACCAGAACTGTTCCCAGGTCAGTTTCACAGTTTCCTCTGTAGATGAAGGAGGAGGAGGGCAGGAAGCTGAGGGAGGCCCTTCAGGAGCAGAAGGAGGTGGTGAGGAGGCGAGAGGAGGAGCTGTGTGCTGAAGCTCAGAAGATGGTATGTATTCCTATTGTCTGTGTCTCCTGATGAGACGTATTGTAAAACATAGACATAATGATTGCCTGTTGCCTACTGCAGATGTGCAGCACCTTAGAGCAGGAGATGAAGACATGGGAAAGAGAAAAAGAAGAAGCTCTACAGGTGCAGTCTGGGATACTGAAGGAGCAAGGCCGGGAGGCTCTGGAGACCGTGCGGGGGGAGTCTGAGATGGAAAAGAGGAATGCCTTGGCTCTTCAGAACAAAGTGGTGAAATTACAGACAGTAAGCAGAACCAAGACTGGGTGGCAGAGAGCCTAGCAGTTAGAGCATTACACAATCATAGATCAGTACCCAGCATAGTACCTAACGTAGTACCCAGCATAGTACCCAGCATAGTACCTAACGTAGTACCCAGCATAGTACCCAGCATAGCACCTAGCATAGTACCCAGCATAGTACCTAGCATAGTACCCAGCATAGTACCCATCATAGTACCTAACGTAGTACCCAGCATAGTACCCATCATAGCACCTAGCATAGTACCCAGCATAGTACCCAGCATAGTACCCATCATAGTACCTAACGTAGTACCCAGTATAGTACCCAGCATAGCACCTAGCATAGTACCCAGCATAGTACCCATCATAGTACCTAACATAGTACCCAGCATAGTACCCATCATAGTACCTAACGTAGTACCCAGCATAGTACCTAGCATAGTACCCAGCATAGTACCAGCAATGTACTTAGCATAGTACCCAGCATAGCACCTAGCACAATACCCAGCATAGTACCAGCAATGTACTTAGCACAGTACCCAGCATAGTACCAGCATTGTACCTACCATAGTACCCAGCATAGTATTATTATCAGACAACTGGTTTCAGACAAATCAGTATGACCATGTTTTAAAGGTAAAGATGCCATTCCTCTGTCTCCTCTCAGAGAGTGCAGGAGCTGGAGAGTGAGAGCCGCATGCAGCGGAGGAAGCAGGCTGTGATGAGCGAGTCCCTGAAAGAGGAGCACCAAGCTGAGCTACGGAGACTACACAGGCTCATGGAGCAGGTGAGGACAGCCTACTTCCTCCGGGCCTCTCTACCTTACCGACGCACATGGTTTACATGGTGGCCTGACTGGGCTGTGGTTGCAGGAGGGCCAGATGGAGACATTGAGGCTGGAGCAGGTTGTCCGGCAGGCGGAGGAGGAGGCTGGCAGGCTGCAGGCTTTGCTGGGGGAGAGGGAGCACAGACACAAGCAGGCCACGGCCAGGCTGGAGCAGCAGCTCAGACACTGGGCCCAGGAGCTGGAAGATGAGTGTCAGCATCTACAGCACCTGCTGGAACACACTGGGACCATAAACAGCTCACTTCAGCTCCCACACAGGTTCTGTCTCTCTCTTTCACGCAGACACACTCATGCCCTGTCATACTCGTCACACACTACCTGATCGACATGTATAATGCGGATATAGTGTTGTGTATTCCAATCTTTCGGTGTTGGTGCTCTAAATTGATGGCGTGCTGCAGTCCTACAGTGGCCCAAGCTGTTCACATTCTGCAGGCTCTCAGAGAGCAGTTGCAACAGTCAGTCAACCAACTACTGCAAGAGCTGGAGTCACAGAGACGCAGCACTCAGCAGCTGAGCCTGGACAAGGTGTGGTCAGGACACTGTCTCCACCATGCACTCCCATAGAGCACAAACGTACAAGCTAAGAGAACCATCCCTTTCTTTGTGCTTTAGGAGCAGAGTTTACGTGTTCAGAGGGAGCAGATGTTGATGGAGAGAGACCAGGCTCTGGGCTCACTGAAGGAGAGACTCATTAAGGTATGGATTTCATTGTGTTTTGTGACACGCACACACACACACACACCAATCATCTACCATCATATGCTGATGCTGCAGGATCACATTGAGGAGCTGAGCGGTCTCCAGCGGGCCCAGGTGTGGGAGGGAGGTGAGGAGACAGGAAGTGTAGTTGCTTCCTTGCGCAGGCAGCTGCAAGCTAAAGACCAGGAACTGCGCCTGGTACAGAGGAGCATGGGACAGTGGAAGGAACAGATGATAGCTCGTCTGGCGTGCAAGTTTGAGGCGGAGCTGACGAGCGAACTTGCGAGGTTTGCAGCTTACAATCCTACAGTATTTACACTGAGCTGACTTTCAGAGCACTAAGGTGCAGCCTTGGAAACAGTTGTATCATGGACAGACTTTGGGAAATGTTCTGTTGCGTTCAGTGTTTGTACTTTTGCCACTCCACAGGTGCAAAGCAAAGTTGCTTAATGGGAGGTAACTAACTACACTTTTAAGACAGCATGTCTAGAGGCTAAACTTAGAGACTAACTCATTAATCATCATAATTTTTCTTACCAAAATATAATAATCTCAATTTACTGTAGAGCAGTACTTTTCAGTAGTCTCTACACTTATCACCCAATGCGTTATAGTGTTGTTAACCACCTAACAGTGCTACTATACTAGAGCCATCAGCCATTAAGAAATGCCTCCTTTGAAATCAATTACAACTTCATACTACTCGTGTTGCATCACATCCTGTGGCAGCATCCAACTTCAAGAATGGCAGAGGTTAAATTCTCAAAGGATGATGCATGTTTTTGTGTTTTCCATCTTGTAAAATGTATATAAGTAGAAAAAAGATAATTTAGGGTTTCAGGTGTAGTAGGTAGAATGTTATTAACAGTGATAGAGCAAGGCCACACAATGTCTGTAGTGGTGCTCTAGTGTTAAATTAAGCTTAGTTGTGCAGTGTCAGGAGATGATATTTCTACCTATTACAACAGATATGTTTGTGTTGCAGAAAGGCACCTAAGGCACAAGAGGAGAAGCAGAGGAAGCTGGAGAAACTGGAGGAGGAAATGAGACATGTTATTGAGGTAAACATCAACATCTAGGAACTAGGTGAGCCTGAGTACCAAGCTTTTCTGAGGAACATTTTAGTGCCGAAGTGGTTCACTACTTGTTGGTTGAGGCCAGGGTTACTTTAGGAGTCAGAGTAACACTTCAAGCATGAGCAAGAGCATTTTTAACTAATTGGTCATTTTAAAAAACGGCTGTGATGGAGCTGTCGAAAAAGGAACAAAGTCAGTATTAGAAGGAAAATAAAAATGACTATCATTCAAAGTGGCAAGCATTAGTAAAAAAAAAGTGAAGTAAAAAGTACTGAGCCCAAAATTAGATAAACATTATTATCAATTGGATTAAATTATATTTGAAAATGTTGTGGAATTATTTAGTTTAACTCAGTTTATTCAAATGTATTAAATAAATCTTAATATTTTAATCCAGTTCAAATTACCAAACTGAAATTAAATCATCAACAACCATTCTGGTCAACAACCAGGCTTTCCTAAACGTAAAACTGGGAAGGAAGTCCACAATATAAAAGTAGCTTAAATATGCAGTCTGGGACTTCTGCCATTAACACAAACATTTATTTAACCTCCCATTTTGGGCTGGATGTATAATATTTAGATGTGCATAATCTATATGTTGGATCATTATCCTACATTAGTTAGCCATGAAATTCTAGATTGCGTGCACAATTAGTAGGCAAATCATATTCCTCAAGATTTATTTTATTGTTGAACAAACACAATGCTCTCAGTCAATCCAAAATATAATTGAACCTCAAACCTGAATGTTTAACAAAGGAAAAATGAGTTTTGATCTTTCTTAGGGGAATACTTAAGTGTGCAGAATTATTAGGCAGCAATTAGTGTGCAGAATTATTAGGCAACTAAATTACAAAAATAATTCCTCCAACTCACTTGTTTATTCTCAATTTTTAGAGTAAGTGCACACTTCTTTTCAATAACTGCCATGAGCCTTCCATCAAAGCAATCTGTCTGTTTCTTGATCTGTTCACAATCAACTTTCGCTGAAGCAGCAACGACAGCCTCACAAATGCTGTTCAAAGAGGTGTATTGTCTTCCCTGACTGTAAATCTCACATTTGAGAAGAGTCCACAAGTTCTCAATAGGATTTAAGTCAGGTAAGGAAGAGGGCCAGGTCATTATTCGGGCATCTTTGAGGCCCTTGCTTGCTAGCCAAGCAGTGGAGTACTTGGATGCATGTGATGGAGCATTATCCTGCATAAAGAACATGGCCTTCTTGAATGCTGAGGACTTCTTCCTGTACCACTGTTGAAGAAAGTATCTTCCAGAAACTGGCAGTAGGAATGGGAATTTCAGTCCGTCTTCAACCCGAAAAGGTCCAACTACCTCATCCTTAATGATAGCAGCTCATACCAGTACCCTTCCTCCACCTTGCTGGCGCCTGACTTGAAGTGGTGCCCTGTGTCAATTAGTGATGGCCACATGCCCATCCATCTGGTCCATCAAGAGTCATTCTCATTGTCTGGTTTTATGGACAGATGAGTCATTCTCATCTCTCCATAAAACCTTTGAAAAATCTGTCTTCAGGTATTCCTTTGCCCAATCTATACGCTTCAACGTGTGAATCATATTCAGTGGTGGTCTTTTTTCAGCCCTCTTGACCTAGGCCATGTCTCTGAGCACTTGACACCTTGTACTTCTTGACCCACCAAGTAGGTTGCAGTTCTGGAATATGGTGACACTGGAGGATAATGGGTTCCTGGTAGCTTCACGTTTAATTCTTCCCGAGTCTTTTGCAGTTAATTTGCTTCTTTACTTCTCCATGCATTTTTTGCACCCCAGTTGACTATTCGCAACAAAATGTTTGATTGTCCGGTGGTCACGCCTCAATAGTTTAGTTATTTCAAGAGTGTTGCATCCGGCTGAAAGGCATTTTACAATTTATGACTTTTCAGTGTCAGTTAAATCTCTTTTTTGGCCCATTTTACCTGAGGTCATGAAGCTGCCTAATTATTATGCACACCTTGATATGAGGTATATACCCTCCCTCAATACACAAATACATATCACCTCAAAATGATTCAATCCAAAGAGCATTCAAGTTTATATGGTATGGAGTGGGAAAATGTGCATAGAAATAATAGGATCAGAATACTCACTTGCCTAATAATTGTGCACGCAGTGTATGTTTGAAAGCAGGTGCTTTTGATGAGGCACAAATTGGCACTAGACAGTAAAAACATTTTGGGGACCATTTTTGTCTTGACAGCGGCACTTTTCACAACCAGTGGAAAAATATTGTGGAATGCTTGTTTAATAGGAGTGAGAACCAGCTGTAAATAAGTGAAGCCTTGCAAATTGTGAAACCATGTAATTGGTTTACAAATTGTGAAACCATGTTTTTTAGTATGTCAAACAGTGCCTGAAGATCTTGGGAAATCACTGATTTATGATGTATGCTGTTTGTGTTTGGGGCACACATATGGCAAAACCGGATTTCGGAAATGCCCTAGCTAGAGCAACACATTGTAAACTCTACAACAGCACTTTTTTAGACTGGAAGGGAGACAAGTTAGCTGAAGGTTTGTCAAATAAATTACTTACATTTCCAAGTGCTAAGGTCTATTAACAATTTAAAAAAAACATCCAATACCAAGATGAAGGCTGGTTAGAGCTACACCTGAGAGGAACACATACTGTAAGGATAGCAACAGGCGTGATATAAGACTAGGATACACTCTACAAGTCGAACACGTGTGTGGCAACACACTTTGGAAGAAAGCACAGTAGGTAATAGCAGTGACACAACAGCATATAGGTGATAAATATTAATGACACCCTAGTATACCTAAGACTCACATCTGTTCTATTTAAAAGTCTAACAAACATTTCAAATTAATGAAAAAAATAACTCACATACTAAGGCAACCAAAATGTTCTGCATTTAGTGCAGAACTAGCTAGGGCATAGTTAGTGCATAGTTGCTAGGGTGAACTAGACAAAATAACTAACACAAAACCAAAAATGTGCCAGGAACTAACTAATCATACAGTAAGAGCAGTGATGGCTTCTCCAAATTTGCTGCAAAATACAAACATACTTTATAACCCCAGCATATTTTAAACATGCTAAATACATTAAATATATTTGAAAAAAAAAAATTACGAGCCAGAAAAGGGCAGTAATTATAACATTTATACAGTAGGTCCATTATAATGTCTGAACAATTTCAATCCATATTCAGATTTATATGATGTATATAAGAGTGGGCTGGTGAGTTATTTTTTACTTCCCCTCGAAACTATTTTATTACCTACTGGTGGCTGGATGGAATTGCCTCCAACCTGCGGGCCTTAGTTTGCCCACCCCTATCCTTTGATTCTCAAGAACTACAAGAAACTTCCACCCCCTAGTGGACCAGTGGACCAGTTTTATCATAAATCTACCATTATGAAACATGAATTCATAAAGCAACAAACCAAATCACCAGTTGAGATCTTTATCAGTGTCTCTCCCCTCTGTTACAGAGTCATAAATGACCAGCTGTCAGCAGGCTGTACAACAAAACCTGCAAAATGATCCTCTAGGGCGGTTCTTGGTCTTCCTATGAATAAAAGTCTATAAAAAGTCTATATAACATTATAGGGGAAATTACCTAAATGTCACAATGACAAAAGGGGTTGTTAAATTCACATTCGTTTGCAGTTATGTTTTACAACTAGGCTAATGGTTGGGGACATAGTCACTGTTTTGGAATATGGTTACAAGATGCTACGAAAATCTCTTTTGACATGGTACAGACAGTCTGTGTGACTCTTTTTTTTGACTCTCTTTAGCCCACTAAGTTCTCCCCTCCTTTTATGTGCAACAGAAACCTGTCTGACACCAGCCACTAGGCGCCACTGGCTACACTAGACCCGACACCCTAAACCTAACTATAGCTTAACCATGCCCTCACCCATGCAAAAAAGACACCATGGAATGCAATCAATGTCCATTCTTATATAATGATTGGAGTCTGAAATACAGGACAAATGTACAAATACAGTGACAACCTGGGAAAAATGTGACATATGGTCACCTTAGAGTCTAGAGCCCTCAAACTCAACTGATGACTTTGAAGCCAGATCCACCCTGTACTTTTGCTACAGCCCTCTAATCAGGGACATTTTTAGACCTGGGACAGCAGGTGGTGCAATTAATGATGAGGTAGAAGAGAAAACCATCTGAATCCAGATCTTTGAGGGTAAGAGTTATACCCCTTGTATAGAGCTCAGACTGAATGTCCCCTTCGCTCCTTTGTCTTTTATCACCACTCTCCGGCTTCCTGTCCCTTCTCCCTGTTGCCTGTTAGACATGCAGTATGTCTGGAGCTCAGCAGTCAGCTTCATCTCCCTCCCTCCACATGAGGCGTCCCCATGCCCCTCCCGGGCCTTCAGACATGGCTTCCTTCAAGCTACTACATCATCTCCAGGGCCGGGTCAAACAGCTCCGTGCTGAGAACCAGGCCCATTCCTTTAGCCCCACTCTGCTGGGAAATGCCCTTCCAGGCAGGTCCCCAATGGAGCTGGCTGGGTCCTACCTGGAGACGGTGAGTTCCACCTGCATTTTGAGCGAAGAGGCCATGATATCTTCTGTCTTAATAACAATTTCTTCGCTAGTCGTTGGAGTCCTGCTATGAACAGTGCCTTTTTTAATGAAGGCTTTCAAATGCTTTCAAAAAGATTTTGTAAGCCTTACATTTATGGGTAACAAATAATAATCTGTCATGCTGTATAATATTTCAAAATGTGGCATAACTGTGTGACAACAATGGATGGTAAATGTGACAACCCACAACTAAATAACCTGCTCGACCAGGTCAGGTCGATATATTTATATATCAATATAACACTATATATACATTTATATATAGCATTTGAAAGCCTTGATTCACTGTTTTATAAAGCCTTTATTACAGTGCTTATGTTACTATTTAAAAGGTATGTCATATTTGATATTGGTGGTCATGTTTTAAGACCCATTTATGTAGGTTTATGAAACTACTATGAAGGCTTGATAAGTTGCACTTTGTTTTAAGTATAGCTGGTAAAACAAAATCTTAACTGTATCATTTTATTGACATGATTCATGATATGTTAATAATTGTCTTGAGTGATTGCTAAATTCTTTCTGTGATTTTATCCAATCAGATACCACTGTCCCAGGACTGCTCTCAGTTTTGGAAACTTTCGTGTTCCAGGACAGTCCAGAGTTAACAATTGTGTGGTTTGCCAGATGTCAGTGTGTAAAAGTGTGTGTGTGTGTTTGTGTAAAATGAATAACTGGAGGATCAATGTCAAAACACTTAAAGCTTATAAAATAAATAACTCCCTGAATTACAGGATACATTTCCTAAATGTCACAATGACAAAATGGGTTGTTAAATTCACATTCGTCTGCAGTTATGTTTTACAACTAGGCTAAAGGTTGGGGACATAGTCACTGAGTGAATGTTTGATCAACCAACCATCTGCAGAGTGTATGTTGTGATGTTTGGCAGTGGGATCATGTGATTAGGCAACAATCATAAGGACCCTGTGAAGCTGCCAGTCACCTTTGTTAAATGTCTTGTGATGTAGCAAGAGAGATTGTAATCATTACTCCCAATGTAAATCTCACATTATGTGAACGTGTACATTATATTGTAACGCAGTTTTGTTCTTTATCACTGAAGCATGAACAAATTGAAGTAGCACTAAGGACACTTCGATCTGCATCACTTCAGTTAGAGTGGTTGAAATGTAAAAGCAATGTTCCTGCAGTAGTAAAATGAATTCACAGTAATGGCAGCATATTTCGGGAATTACATTTACATTCACGCAACATGTAAACACTTCAGCAATACAGACTGAAGAATTATTAGCTGTCACATAATTAAGGAAACCAACTAATTTACCAGCAAAAATAACAGCTGAACACCATGCAAAACTATATACAAATGTTTTACATAAAGGTGGGGCAAATAGTTTTGCACTTTTTGCCAGGTTGTGCTGGCACACAAGAGAAAGAAAGCCACATGAGCAAATAAAGTACATGAACTGAAGAAATAAATTCTGTAATAGTTGTGCAGTTTGCAAATGATCAGCCTTTTCACTAACTTTTTACTGACTCAGATTCACTGCTGGTCTCAATGAAGGATTGATATACACGTCTCCAACTCAGTTCAGGACATGCTCACACTAACAAATTGTGTATTATTATTTGCAGTTATTGCTTTATGAAATGAACAATATAAACATTTTTTAAAACATTTAAATTTCTGTGAAACCACCGCAAAACTCAAGCATTTTTGGCAGCAGCTATCACAAAAAAAACATCCATTAGGGACTATGTACCCTCTTCCATTATGTATCAAAACACTGTACATTAGAAATGTATTTAGAAACATATAAAGTTGTAGCACTCAGATGGCTAATGTCTGTTAAGGTGCATAAAAGGATACAATCAAAATGTACAATGATGGTGAAACTAGGTAATTTCATTTTTTGTTTGTATTATTGAAGGAAGAGCAACACATTTGCTTTTCCTCCAAAGCAAAATGGTTTAACTTAGCTTACAATGTGTTACAATGGTTGTTTTCAAACTTTATTGTTGAATGCAAAAAACAAGGCCCAAACCAGATTTGAACAGTATGTCCTTCAAAACAAAAACTTTGTATAAAACGTTCATACTGACACAATCCAAACTCAATGTTCCAACCTCCCTTTGAATAAAGTTTGATGTTTTACATCCCTGGCTAAGCACACATCATATTTGCTTGCATTTAATGTAGCCACACATAACAAAAAACATAGATGCCAATTTCACTAAGCAGCCTCTAAAGAAACACAATACATTAGTTACAACAAGGTACTAAATCATTCTGAATTATCAGAAACTCCTGTCGTTTGCTGGCACTGATCTTAAAGCTTCAACAGATATTCTATTCAAGGGATAGTTTTGGATTTAAGCAATGAAGTTGCTGACCTATTTCCCAGCTAGCTGGTCCCAATGAAGTCACCCCCCCCAAACTATCCCTTAAAAATAATGTCTTTATAAAACGACTGTGACTTTGTGGTCCTTGCTATGTGTCCTATTGCATCTTTTCCAGGATCATTTTAAATCCAGCTTGATCTGATTGTAATACAAAGCAGCCAAGCGGCCTACCTGTGCCAAACTGTCCATCAGTTCAGTTTTGATTGAAAGCAGAAGTTCATATCACAGTGAAGCTTTTCCATCTGCTCTGCAGTCTCTCCCGGCATTTCTATGGCTTCTCGGAGGACCAACCGAGTGAACCATGGCTGAGACCTGTAACTGCTCTGGCCTTCTCTGATGCTGTCTCTCCCCCGGCCCTATAGCTCCATGTCCTCTTCTCCAGAGATGTGGGCCGCAGCCCCTGGGCTGCAGTATGAAAGAGAGTATGTCTCCCCTGTGGGGTTGAGGGGAATCTGAGGGGAGGAAGGAACCCTGGGGGTCAGGGGTTGTCTGCTGCTAGTCTGCTGCTTCCTCTGCCGCTGCAGAGAGTCTTTTAGCTTCCGGGCCAGCGCATTCTCTGGGGGCCGCCATACTACCAGCTCCATACAGGAGTGGCTCCTAAAGAAAAAGAAACAGGAAATAGGTGAGTCGACAGGACCGACAGAAACAAATAGCATATGCATCACAAAGTTCTAAGGATTATTCACTACTGGTCACCATGACAAGTTGTTAGGTGGGGAGGTGGTTCATGTTAAGGTTGAGAAGAGGAGGACTTCTTACACAGACTGGGCCACAGTGTGGGGGAGGATGTCACTGATGCCACGCTGAAGCCCCTCCCTCAGACTGTCTGACATCACCAGAACTGGCCGTCTCGGTGCTGGTTCAACATCCAGATCCTCATCGTCCTCATCATCCTCCAGGGTGATCCTGAGCCCCCCCCCCCCAAAAAAAAGCAGATGAACTCCACTGTCTGACATGACATTGTATGCAGAGTGTGTAGTATACTGTGCTCACAAAACAAGTGGTGGTAATGCCAATACAAGTTTTACTCAGTCAGAATTAGGGCTGCACGATTTGGACAAAATACTAAATTGCGATTTCTATGAGAAATATTGCAATTACAGTAATAATTTGCGATTTTCAAACATGGGTGTAAAAAGCCTAGATAATCTCAATTAAAAATAGAGATCAAAGCCTACATAGTGTGCTATTCAATTCATCTTTAAGTTCAGTGTTTTTGAAACAGTTTACACAACTGCCAATTTGAAGGTGCAGCCTGTGCCAAAACATTCAAGTATTAATTTAACTACTCATTTAATGCAATGGCGTTTGCTATGTCTGTGCCGTTGTCATAGCTAGTTAGGCAAACTTTCTCAACCCTTGAAGTACATTTTTTCCTATATTAAGTATGTTTGCAGGCACCGACATTGAGGCCGAAACATGATAAACCATGCTGTTGTGTATGTGGGACACTATCTTGGTGCCATTTGCTAGCTTGAAGCTGTCTTTGCTAGCAGTTCCAGTGTTAACTTAAACAAACATTGAAAATCCATCAAGTATTTAAACAAAATAAAGTCCAGGTATTTTAGTAATCTACAAAAAACCTACAGTACCAGCAAAAATATTAGGGATGTAAAATGTGTGCCGGTTGCCTCACGTGAAACACATCCCATTCACTTATTTTTGGAGCTGAAAATCGCATAAGTTGGCAGTTTGGATATTGCACATGTCAATATCGCAATTTCGATTATAATTCTATTAACTGTGCAGCCCTAGTCAGAATGCACATTTTAATTATGATGACTTACAGCCAGTAGCACAGTCTGGAGTCTCACTCTGCCCATATAAAGGTCTCTCATAGCTTACCTCTCCTCAATCTCCTGCAGTCTCTTCTGAGCTGCCTCTACCTCCATGCAGGAGCCTTCTGTTTCTGGATGAGTCTGAGGAGATGGAGACCTGGATAAGGGCAGCCCCAGGTCCTGATTCCCCAGGCTGGGCTGGGGGAGTGCTTGACTGCCCAATTTAGCTAGAGTGGAGCCATGGTTAGCTGGTGGCCAGTTCTGACACACATTAGGACTGAGGTCCAAAGGATCACATCCTGCCTCTTCCATCAGTCTTCTCCTTTTAGCACTGCATCCTCTGGAAAACATTGGAACATTGGAGCAAAAAATTACTCATCTAAAACAAACATGCTGCAGAATAAAGACTGATACATTGGTGTTCATTCAGAACACAGATTTTTTCCAATAACTCACTCGTCATCGTTGCTCCTCCTATGCTTTCGCAGGCATCGTCTCTCCCAGTTGCTGAAAGTATTTGAGAGAAATGTAAGATGAATGCATTTCAACATGCTAACAGATCTCCTGTAAAGCAAGTGTTGTTCCATCTGTGTCGTGTAGCACTCCACTCGCTTATTCTACTCACGCATTTGGGGGAGACACTCCCGGCAGGTGTTGACAGGTGTTCGGAGAGCCAATATTGATCTCCTTTTCAGGGACATTGTTATGGCCGGGAAATGAGTACATGGCAGGCAGAAATCCCAATTCACAACTCATGGGGCTGGGATGATGCATGATGTACCAGGTTAAGGTGGATTAGAAGAGCTGAAAAGACGTTTGGATGGTACAGTCAATGTGCAAATGGAAAGAACATAGGGAGAAGGAATTCTAGAAAACAAAGGTGAAGGAAATGCTAACATTCAACAGGCATTTTTGTAGCTGTCAGATGTAAGATTTTGGTACTGAATTGCAGTTGGGTTTGGTCATCAAATCAATCATAGTAAATACGAGCAGCCTACTGTGATGTAGATATAGCACTAACGCAGAATCTTGAAAATGAATGTCACACTTGGCTAGCTGCTTGAATCTGGTTAGTTTCATACAAGAAACATCTACAGTATGTACTATGAGACCATGAAAGTTAAGGCACTGTAGCTTAAGTTGCCTACTACCAAAGAGTCAGATGGTGTTTTCTAGCTCTAAGTTAATGAGACAACTTTGTTTGACAGGAGGAAACGCAAAACAGAAGACATCCCGTAATCATCCACACAAAATACATGGGCTTGCTTTGCTCTTCTGCAATACCAGGCATTATATAAGTCTCTCGACTGTGTAATGCTAACAACCTATACAGCTAGCTATCTCACGTAGCCAACTAGAACGCACCTCGACTGCTGCTGTTGTTGTTTTTTTGAAGATTTTTGCATGCAATTTGAACATCGAACTATTGGAATAAATTAGCAAACATACCCGTATTGCTTTCACTGCGCTTATTTATTTCCTTATTTTCACTGTTGCATTTTCTGCTTTGCAGAGAATCACTACTCGGTAAAAGTAAACACCGTAACTGACGAGCTAATGTAGCTACTACTGATGACGAAGAAGAGCCACGTAAAATAACATGCTTGACGTTCCAGAAAATACGCGAAACTGCAAACAGGGACTCATGGGACTTGTAGTTGCAAATTGATAATCCTGTAGTTCCTGGAATTACATGTCACGTGACTCGAACATGAGCGTGAAGTCAACATAAAGTCAGGTTGTCCCAGGGTGGTTTTCTTTTCCCAAACGCTTCGTCTTGGCGAAAGATTCGTTCTACGGGTAAGTGACACGTCTTAACCGCTACAAGAAGACGAATTATCTGTAAAATGATTTGTTTAGGATTGGAAGGCAGAGTTTCTCAACTCCACGGTACATACCGTTACAAACCCAAGAGCCGAGAGCCCCAGCTACGCTGTATCATCAACTGATTACAACTATGAATTTTTCTCTAATTCAGGTTGGTCAAAATGTATGTCCTGTATTTTGTGAGTGGACTGCTGGCACTGGTTGAAAGCAAACCCTGCGGTAAATATAATTTCCTATTGAACACTAGAACATTTGCTTGTTTGATGTCTCATCCTTGGCATGATTTTCTATTGATAAACTCTGTTTATCTGTCGGTAAACAGAGTTGGTAAATATGATCTACTTTATCACCTGGCCATGCCTTTGCAATGAATTGTTTGATGAGTCTGAATAGAGTACATAAAGGTTGAACAATACTACATCCAAAATTGTTTGATGTCCCCTCTGCTCTGTAGAAGTTCTGTAATGCACAGAATTGATTTCGTATTGCTTAGGCTTTCTTATCTGTCTACCACTATACTAATTTCAGCTCCTGGAAACCCCTTTTGGCACAAGGTCACAGAGATGGGTCTGGGGGAGACTTTTTGTGCTGAGGACACAAATTGTCTAGTAGAAGGGCGTTAAGGACATTTGCACACAATCGCTGTAAACTCAGTGTATACCCAAAAAAATGACTTCTAAATATTTGGATTTTGAAGGAATAAAGCAAATGAGAGTTAAGGATGTTACATGAATTAGACAAGCTTTTTGGTGAGACTGAACTCATTAGCAAATGTCTAACTTCGTAAGTTTTAGTTCAAAACATGGATAGTCGTTTCAAATGTGCTCTGCTGAAATCATTTCCATTATTACTGTGTACTCTGAAATTCATGACTGTTGATTTTGCTCTTTAAAATAGTAATTCTTGTAATGGGTGTCATTTATACACTTTAATATTTAAGAATTTTTAAGAATATTTAAAATAAATCCTAAACTCTAACATATCGAAGTTAAGGATAACTATGAACACGGTTTAATTCCTTGATTAACTTTATTGGTCGATGCTCAAGTTGACTGTTCCAAGGAATTGCCCTAAATTCCTTTGGTTATTAAGTTGCTAATGTCTTGGTTTCTTCCTTGTTTGTGTGAATGCTGAGACAGCACAGGAAACAGTGGTTTTGCAATGCTTTGACCTCGGTGACAGTCTGAGGACACCACATGTATATGGCCTTAGGGCCTATATACTATAGGTTTATTATTATAGTCCTCTAACAGAACATCCCTTCAGTAACAGTGGAAGTTGCTTTCATGTAAAAAATGGAAATACTACTCGTTTCATTTCTCAACCCTTATTTTCTCCAGATCCTGTTGGGTCAGAGCATAGTGAATTGCTCCTTTCACTCAATAAGCAGCTGCTGCGTTCTCTGGAGGACCAGGGAACATCGCCCAATCCCAGTGTGCACTTGGCCCTGCGTTTGTCCACTCACCACAACCTAGGCAAAGAGAATGATCATCTGAATTCACTTAAAACACATTTACACAATGAGATTGAGAGGTAAAAGATCATATTTATAAAGCCCTTTAATAGCACAGTTAGGGCTGGTTTCGCAAACATCGATTAAGCCTAGTCTAGGACAAAAAAAAACAAGCTCAATTATGTTTTCTATTGAATTTTT
This sequence comes from Esox masquinongy, assembly GCA_016801175.1. NCBI lineage: Eukaryota > Metazoa > Chordata > Actinopteri > Esociformes > Esocidae > Esox > Esox masquinongy. Next base: position 29,883 of record JACXGI010002961.1, read on the forward strand.
TTAGTCCTCGACTAGGCTTAATCCGTATCTCCGAAACCAGCCCTTACTGTATATACAATACCAGTCAAACGTTTAGACACTTACCCATTAAACTTTTTAAATGGTACTGTACATCATTGTATAAACATTGTTCTGTATAATAAATGTATATATTTAGTGCAATTTCCTGCTTTTAGTATTAATGATTGCTACTTCAGAGATTATATTGAAGTATTTTTACCCATAAACTCACCCATGTCCTCTGCTTTCAGTTCTCTGGCAAACCACAAGCCAGTAGTGGGTCGCCTGGCCCTGTACACCCTGGCCCTAAAGGCCTCCTGTCATGACCTTAACACCGTGACCTTCACAGTCAACCAGAGGAACGAGAACCTCCTGACTCATCTCAAGAGACAGATGGAACTGGAGAAAGAGCACATTGTCTGTAAGTCTTCTCATTCCACCATCTGCCTCTAACCTCTTTGTCAATGTACTGTACAACTTAGCTGTCATTGTTTATTCATTAGCTGTTGCTGCTACTTGCTAATTATTGTCTCCTACAATAAAATCTGGGGCTACTATGGATTCTGTCCCTTACTATGTTTTCAGTCCTTTAATGCACATGTAGGTACGTCACATGCAATCTGTAACTCCACTGGCCCAAATGTTTTCTACTGTCCGCTGTAATTGTCTGCTGTATTTATCCCCACTCCCATTCTGCTTATGGCCTTGCCTCACCACAGCAATTCTGGGCAGGTTTGGTAGAGTCAAAAATAGGGTTATAGATTGAGATGTGTGTTCTGATACACATCTTACCACACTGTTCTCCTTGCTATTCCACCATGTTATTGGAGGAAAACATATCCACCTATAACAAACACAATTGAGCTTGAGCGCCTGACCTACTATGAGGAGTCACTACAACGTGACTAGGCACTTAAACATCAAACCCCGGACATTGGGTAAAAACACAGACATTGGGTAGCCAATTTGCAACGCCACCTGCAATGGCCCTGGGTGTTGGGGATATACAGTAACCAGGATTTTAACTGCTGGCTGCAATGAAACAAACACATGTACTACGAGGAAGTGACTTTACTGCTGTTCAGGAGCACTCAACTCTGGCACAATTCTGAAAATACTTGGAAGAATGAAAGAATGATGCGTCTAGCCTTAGAGAACTGGCATTACGAAATTGCACTGATTGGCCTGTGGGGGGCTAAAGAAAAAAAACAAAATCTACTATTCATACATCACTGGGCTGCTTTTGACTAAACTTGGGTGAATGACCTGTATTGTCTTAAAGATTCCACATTTACAAAATTACACCTACTGGCTAAAGGTAAGGCTGTAGTTATCACCAGATTTGTTAATCACACACCATCTCAATTAGTCCAAGGGTAGGGTGCGGTATTCGTAGGAGACGGGATTAATGCTTGGTTTTGTCTGATTGTCCATCTTTCTGTTTTGCAGTTAGCCACCGTCCTCTGACTAATTACTACCAGTACTCTCTGGGCATGCTGGCACTGTGTGTGAGTGGAGTTCGAGTAAATTCTCATGTCAGCAACAAGCTAATCAAGGCGGTAGAGCTTGGACATATCAAACAGGGAGACTCTGACTGCATTGGTAAGTGTGACCAAGGAAATCCAGGAACGTCTCCCTATTCTGATCGTTTTCCTAAAGTCAATGTGTTAACATTGGTTCCCTCCAAACAAAATGTCTATAGGTGATTTCATAGAGGTTATGCTGTACCCTTGTGTTTTTGTTTAGACACGCTTGCCATGGCTGGGATGGCCTTGCAGTGCATGAAGGAGTTTGACACCCAGGTGCAGGAGGCTGCGCTGGACAAGGCCCTGGATGTCATCAAGCAGAAGCTACTGGACTCCCAGCGAGCTGATGGCCACATGGGCAATGAGTTCAGCACAGGCCTGGCAGTTCAGGTAATGACTAGGCCATTTTCCCATTCATCTAAATGTCTGATTGGAGCAACAATCTCCCATAGAGTAGCTTGATGTGTCTTGATGTCCCAGGCCCTGCTGGCAATGGGCAGCCAAGTGCAGGTGTGTGCTACCTCCATGGAAGCAATGAGGTCCGATGCAAGGAAGGGAACATATGGCAACCCCATGGCCGTGTCCCAAGCTCTGCCTGCCCTTCAACAGCAGTCATATCTGCAAGTCAAGGGAAAGCAGTGTCGTAATGAGGATGGCAAGTGTTGCATTATTACTTAACCTAAAATACTTTTAGGTGGTGTCCTCACTCATTAGCCTCTGCATTTTTTTGGGGGGGGTTACTCTGCAGACAGCCTGGTCCTGGAGGCCACCACAGTGCCAGTGACAGTGTTACTCAGCCATACCAAAGTAGCCCTGAAGGTGGAGGTTGTCAAATTACACAGCGGCCCTGAAGTATTTTCTGTGGACATCCCAAAAGGCACCTCGTTGGTTGATGCCCTTGATCTTCTTCAAAAGAAGAATGTTGGCTTCATGTGAGTTTATAGTATGCTTTTTTCCTTTTTTTAACGCATTAAAGAAGTCTACTGTACCATTGATCATTTTTAGAGTTGCATTTTCTCCCTTACATTACTACAACAAAATGTTAAATATCTTCCTTGTGTGTGATGAAAAGCTGTGTTCCCTCATGAGTAAGATATTAACTCTCCTCCTTACTCCATTCTCTGCCTACACTGCAGGTTTGAGAAGGAGAACAGTTTCTGGGGACCCTTCCTGCACATGGTGAATGGGGAATGGGCTCGTCAGACCGACCGCAGATATTGGCGCATCTCCTCAAATGGAAACGCCCTCAGCCAGGGTGAGAACACAGAGTTTATTGCAACCTATGCAAAGAAAACACAACATTCCTGTAATTTGTATTTAATGCTGAACAACAACATTGATGTCTTAACTGATTTGATCTAAATACAGATTGACTTTATACTATGACTAAAGATCAAACAATCATTGGTTTCTCTTTCAGGTATCAAAGACTTTAAGATTGAGATGGCCCAAAAGATCACCATTGAAAACACCAGCTACTGAGAACAAAGATGTTTGAAGTACAGTAATTGACAAGCTGTCATGTAATTGTTTGATCTGAAATCAATTCAGCTCAATGTGCTTTATAATGTAATGTACTGCATATTATTTTAGCAGTGAAATGTTTGGATGTTAGCAGACCTGGGTTATTAGAACTAGTTTTGTATAATTAAAGTGTAGAGAATAGTTACATTTGTATGTGATTGTATACCAGACCACTGAACATATGTTTCATATATTTTAATGAATGGTTTAACTATTTTGCATTTTAATTAAAAATAAAATGTGTATTTGTGTATTGGTTTCACAATTAAGAAATTACATCACTTTATAGTCCCCCAGGGAATATAAAATATTTGGACAATTGCCTTGAAAGGTGTTTCTTGTTATTCAGGTGAGTATTGTCACATACAGCTCCGGAAAAAATTAAGAGACCACTGCACCTTTTTCTTTCCTTTCCAAAAAAGTCAAAAAGGAAGGTTTTGAGCGAGAAACAGAAGGGTTAAAATTAAGAGACCACTGCAAATTGAACGCTTCTGTTCCTCACTCAAAACTTTCCTTTTCAACTTTTTTGGAAAGGAAAGAAAAAGGTGCAGTGGTCTCAATTTTTTCTGGAGCTGTATGTGCCGGCTTTAGTGAGGTATCACTAAAGATACCACACTAAATGTCTAATCTTCCTTTGAGGCTTTGTGTTTGACTTTGGAGTTCGCTATTGGTGTCTGCCAACATTAGCCACAACATTAGGGTAATCAAAAACAAGTTTAAAACGTCAGTAGGGAAAGCACTGGTGATCTATGCAAAAGCCCTAGTAGGATGAGAAAGTCCTTTGCAATAGATTACTGAACAATGCTTACTAAAGAGAAAAAGGGTTGTCTGTACCCAAAGAGCTTGCAGAGTTATGAAAAAAGTATTGTGGACACATGAGACAAAGATTAATATGTACCAACATAAAGGCAAGAGGGAAACCTTTGAAAATAAATGTATAGCTGGAATTGCCTTATGTCTTAATTGATAATGTAAGTTCTGAGTGTAGTGGCAGAATTAAAGGTTTATGGTGACAGTGGACCAATACAATACAGATAAGAGTTTTACTGAAAGAAAACTTACTGTATATACTCAAAACTCATTCAATGGTGCTTTATGAAACAGCAAGATATTGACCCCAAACGTACCCCCAGAGCAACTAGGGAGTTTATCAGGGCCAAAAAGTAGGAAGAATTGGCCAGTCAATAAAAAACGGAATAAAATTAAATCTGAGCTATACTTCATTTATACTTGAACCTCATAGTAAGTGTTAGATTTTAAATCCAAGCTTTGAGTACATCAAATTATTGGGATAGACAAATGCTGTCCCAATAATCACAGAAGACACTAGTTTGAGAACCCCTCCAGGATTAGGTAACAGTAGGTGGCAGTATAGCCATGTTGGAGAAAGACCATGTAAAGGAGCAAAAGGGTAACCGGAAATGCCTGGTTGCCTGTGCCAAAACATCCGGCGCTGGCCTGGGATTAGCGTAGCAGCGTCATGCTGGCAACATTAGAGATTCCGTAGCAACAATAAGACTTTCGGTTTCCGGATTTTGCCTTCAAAATAAAAGTCTAAGCTATAAACAATGTAACTCAATGGACATGAAATACATAATGCATCATGTGTATTTCATGTCCATTGAGCAAAAACTATCCTATATGCCCCAGTGAATGTATTGTAGGAAATGTTCAGGAGAGTCTGTAGATTCAAAGTATGCTGGAAATCCCAGGGGCACTGTGGATTTGGAATTGTTGCTGGCATTTTACTCCGCCCATACCATTGGCCTATACTATTTGGGCTGATGACATACACATTTCTGTTGGCAGGAATAGGGAAGGGGTTAGCATAAGTACAGAAGGGGTTATATACACCGATCAACCATAACATTATGACCACTGACAGGGAGGGTCAGAGCACCTCCAAAACTGCAGACCTTGTGGGGTGTTCCTGGTCTGCAGTGGTCAGTACCTATCAAAAGTGGTCCAAGGAAGGAAAATCGGTGAACCGGCGACAGGGTCATGGATGGTCATGGGCACCAGGATGCACTATGGGAGGAGGAAAGCCAGCAGAGGCAGTGTGACGCTTTGGGCAATGTTCTGCTGGAAAACCTTGGGTCCTGCCATTCATGTGGATGTCACTTTGACATGTACCATCCACCTACGCATTGTTGCAGACCATGTGCACCCTTTCATGGCAATGGTATTCCCTGATGGCATTGGTTCTTTCAGCAGGATAACGCGCCCTGCCATAAAGCAAAAATTGTTCAGGAATGGTTTGAGGAACGCAACAATGAGTACAAGGTGTTGACTTGGCCTCCAAATTCCCCAGATCTCAATCCAATCGAGCATTTGTGGGATGTGCTGGACAAACAGGTCCAATCCATGGAGGCCCCACCTCGCAACTTACAGGACTTAAAGGATGTGCTGTTAACATCTTGGTGCCAGATACCACAGCACACCTTCAGAGATCCAGTGGAGTCCATGCCTCAATGAGTCAAGGCTGTTTTGGCAGCAAAAGGGGGACCTACACAATATTAGGCAGGTGGTCATAATGTTATGGCTGATTGGTGTATTTCTATGAAGTAGCTAATGAGCTTCAGACACAAACCAATTATAGTGATGTAGAAAAACATGATTCAGAATCAGATGTTTCTGTGATTCCACTGCATGAATACTTCTCCAATCATACTCTGGATGAAGCGTTACCCATTTTGATTTTTCTAAATACTACATCAGCATTTCAAGAATGCCATAAGAGATTACTTAGCTCTACATTCACAGTCTGAATACAAAACAACTCATAGAAGAACCAAGGGAGATTCTTGCAGAAAGCATTGGTGAATACCTTGTTTCAGTCCAACAGAACAGAGCATGTAATGTATCTAAGAAATCAGTTACATTGTGGCCAATGGTATGAGCGGAGTAAAATGCCAGCAACAATTGCAAATACACAGTGCCCCTTGATTTTTTTGCATATAATCACTCTATACAGCCTCCTGAACATTTCCTACAATACATTGACTGCGGCATATAGAATATTTTTTTCTGTATAGGGCAATATATATTTCATATCCATTGAGTTACATTGTGGCCAATGGTATGGGTGGAGTAAAATGCCAGCAACAATTGCAAATACATAGTGCCCCTGGATTTTTTAGCATATAATCACTCTATACAGTCTCCTGAACATTTCCTATGATACATTCACTAACAGGGATATAGAATAGTTCTTTCAGTATAGGGCAATATGTAAACCATGTACAGTATATTATAGGGTTTTGCCTTGGGTGCTGAAGAGGGTGTGGAAAATATTGTGTGGCTGGATGTAGCACTCAGTTCCCATCCAAAACTCATTTTATTTGGTTAGTAGACACTCTCCTGAACATTTCCTACACTACATTCACTGCGGCATATGGAATAGTTTTTGCTCTATGATGCAATATGTATCCCGTGTACAGTATATTATAACATGTTGCAATGGTGGAGGAGGTGGAAAGTATAGTGTATAGCTCAAATAGCCCATATATAACTAATGAACATCAGCAAAGTAACAAGAATTACATCATAAAGGATTCATCAACTCATTTTTAAAATATGAAATGTTTACAACAATAGTTTACTCCATCTCCATTTCTCAATGTGCTCCACCTTAGAATATTATTCATCCTTCATGAAGTACTATTTAAACAGCCATTTCTTTAGTTTATATTTTTTAATATGTAGATATTCATTTTATTATCTATATCTTTACAATATATACTAAGCAAAGCGGCAAAATAGATTAATTTAATACTATTAATGTCGCGTTTTACCGCTGACGTTTATTTTGAAGGCAAAATTCGAAAACCGGAAGTCTTATTGTTGCTACGGAATCTCTGATGTTGCCGGCATGACGCTAATTGATTGATTCTGTTCATGAAAACCGATGAATTTGCGTACAATATGCCGGTACAGTGATGGTTATTATTAAATTACGCTAACTACTTCATAATTCCGATCGTTTAGAAGTATTTAATGACAGAAATTGCCATTGTTGTGCTTATTTAGTGATACCAAGTGATCCGCTTGTCAGTAAATGTCATTATGTACTCGTTTTACCGGTCCATTATTTGGAATGTGGTTACCCACTGTAAAACCTACACAGTCTGCCCTCGGTATATCGAAACTCTTGGCAGCATTTCGATTCAGAAGCGGAAGTATATTTGGAGTGCCCACAAAGACAAAAATCTAGTCCCTGCAATATTGCCTAGATGGGTGACTAAACGCAGTTTATCACTCGGTCATTCAAATACCCCGACTATGGACAAGATTAACCAAGTAAAGAGGGTATCTATAGAAGGCAACATTGGTAAGTTTGATTTCCCAACAGATGACGTGCAGCGTTATTTACACCTTATTCTATTATTATTAGAATGGATAAATTGTGGTTTGTGGTCACGTACGGAGTCGGCAAATTTCTCCATCGGTCTTAGAAGTTGATTTAATGGCGGCTGCAGGGTCCATGAACCTTTTGGTGTTTAGATTATTTTGTACAATGGAAAAACTAAGTAGGCTAATACATTTGTTTTCCAATTAAAAATGACATTGGTCAAACAGAAAAAGGCTGTTTCTAATTTATGTTAAAATTGGATATGGAATAATGGTTAAAAAAATGTTTTCCTCTTTTGTTTGTTTTGTTTGTTGTTTGTTTTGGGTTGTTCTAATCAGGAAGTGGCTTGTCAAGAAGTCATGCCTGCTCAGAATATCCTCAGGGCCTTCATGATTTGCATAGTGCTTAGCAGTGTGTGTTTTCAACCTAGTTTGGCAGCACAAACAAAAAATTAGACTGTGTCCGCAAATCCCAATCCAGACCTTTGGCATTCTAGTTGTCAGTTTTGTGAGGTAATCTGAAGAGATTTTACCCCATGCTTCCTGAAGCATCTCCCACAACAGATTGGCTTGATAGGCACTTCTTACATACCATACGCTTAAGCTGCTCCCACAACAGCTCAGTAGGGTTGAGATCCGGTAACTGAGCTGGCCACTCCATTATAGACAGAATACCAGCTGACTGCTTCTTCTCTAAATAGTTATTGCATAGTTTGGAGCTGTGCTTTGGTTCATTGTCCTGTTACAGGAGGAAATTGGCTCCAATCAACTGCCGGTATGGCATGGTGTTACAAAATGGAGTGATAGCCCTCCTTCTTCAAGATCCCTTTTACCCTGTACAAATCTCCCACTTTAATACCACCAAAGCACACCCAGACCGTCACATTGCCTCCCCATCATGCTTGACAGGTGGCGTCAAGCACTCCACCAGCATCATTTCATTTGGTCTGCCTCTCACAAATGTTCTTCTTTGTGATCCGAACACCTAAAAAACTTTTGATTTGTCTGTCCATAACACTTTTTTCCAATCTTCCTCTGTCCAGTGTCTGTGTTCTTTTGCCCATCTTAATCTTTTCTTTTTAATTAGCAGTCTGAGATATGGCTTTTTCTTTGCAACTCTGTCTAGAAGGCCAGCATCCCGGAGTCTCCTCTTCACTGTTGACGTTGAGACTGATGTTTTGCAGGTACTATTTAATGAAGCTGCCAGTTGAGGGTCTGTGAGGCATCTGTTTCTCAAACTAGACATTCTAATGCATTTGCCCTCTTGCTCAATTGTGCTCTGGGGCCTCCCACTCCTCTTTCTATTCTGGTTAGAGCCAGTTTGCGCTGTTCAGTGAAGAAGGGATATAGTGAAGGGAACTCACTATCTCACAAACATTTACTCTGTGAAATTAAAGAATATAACAGACAAGAACAATTTAGGCAAGAACAATTTTAGTCGATTATGTCCAAGTACTAATTTCTTTAAATGAGCTTCTTGCTCACCACAGCCAGCGGGCTAGTTAGCTACCGGTAGTTATACTGTATACTGGCATCATTTTGCATAGCTAGTTTGCAGAAGCACTGTACCAGATTGTCTTATTTCTCCTCCCACAAAGTCCCTGTTTACTACTTGTTTAGCCAATTAGCCCCCCATAACATACATCTACATAAACTAAGGTATTGCTGGTGTAGTACTGCTTTGTTAATTTCAGCTGAACCATTGTGATAATTGTACGCTAAAGTATAACTTCTAGCCCACCTTTAATTCAGGAAGCTTCTCCTGAGCTTATTGATTGACATGCAAGACCCTACTAGTTATGCAAAGTAGCAACTTCAATTGCTTTAACGATGTGCACGCTTGCTAGTTGGAATGAGGAAACGCAATAGCAAAATGATTTTTGCAATAGCGATTGCATTTCAGTTTAGACAGTTTTAAACCACATATTGCTTGAAAAAGAGATGTTAACTGTGAATTGAGATTACATTTTTGACCGGATTTCAGTAAATGAAATGGAAACACAAATGATTTTTCATGTAAGCATTCACATTCACTTTTTCAATGTGTCAGTGTTGTGTTGGACAGACCTTGTAAATAAAATATTAAGCATAGTTTGCTATTTCTTTTTCTAATTGTCAGGAATTCTACATCACAAAAAAGAAAATGCAATGCATTATACCCATATAGAAATGGAATTGCAAAGTCTTTTTACATTTTAAATTGAGTTGTGTCAGCCAAACTAGCTGTGTTGCACATACACCTTCATGCATCTTTTGGCCTGATCATGATTACAATCAAATGGTCTGGGCACAGTCAGATCGCAAACCATCCTTGGTCTGTGTGGTATTCTTTTCTAAATGGTCCGTACGGATTCTGCTCTTTCATAGTCTAATGCTGGTCCATGTCTCTGGGAAAAAATGCACCGCCATCCCTTCCTTTTGTACTCCACCGTTTGGGCTTACTTTGTACTCCAAATTGATTCACATGCTAGAAAATAAATGTACATAAGAAAATGTGGTGTGCTTGCCATCTTTATGTTAGAAATATTTATATTTTAACTTTTAAGTGGGGATAGCCAAACCATGTGAAAAACATGGTTTGGTCTCTCTAGCTTGAACAGTTCAAAACAAGACTGTTTCATGGTTCATTAACGCAGATTATGCTAATTACATTAATTAATATAGTAATATTCAATAACTGTTTAGGACTTAAGTTGGAATAGCCTAAACGTAAAACAGTACGCTAAAGTAGAACTTCTGCAGAGTTTGCCGCTAAGTTGTTTAGTGTTGTAGGGGTAATTAACATTAATTAAAATAGTCTACAGTTTGTAAACATTTAATAGAATTTTAATGTAGGATAGCCTTAAAACTAAAATGTTATAGCTTAATTGACCAAGAAGGATGACTATTTAATTAGATACCTCTTTATCCCTGTGACTGTCATTTAAAACCTTGTTAGCTTTTGTGAACTTTTAAAGCTTATTATTGAAAAAGTAAACAAATAGAAGCACTGAAGTTGTGCCAGTGTGAACATATCCCTCTTGGTTTGGAATTGGTAATTTGAACGGTATAGGAGGAAATGTTTGCAAAATGTTTTTGGCCCCATTCAATTCTTTGGTACCTTTTAGTTCCTTTCAAATGCTTTAGGAGCTCATATAAATGTTGTGATAATTAAAAATAATACACAAATGATGCCAAAACCATCTTGTCAGGCCACCCTAATTGTGACAGTGTTGACATTTAAGAGTTGTCTTTGTGTTGATAGCTTTTATCCTTTAGAAATCAAATCATGTTATTATTGAGACTATGAAAGAAATCTAGATTTGTGCTTTGGCAAGCACACCTTATAATGATTATGATCACAATAACTGTAGTTACACTGTATTTCAATATGGAGATAGTGACTATACCATGGTTTTGGGGAACAGTCCAAGCCGGCTGCAGACAATGATCGGCTAGGGGGATATCATTTTTTCCCCAGAAATGTTTATGCTACAGTATATTAATAATTATAATAAACATGCAACACATTCAGTGTTTGCTGCTAATTATCCACACTTGATTAAGAATGGCATATAGCATCAACCAAATCAGGTCTCGTATAATCAGTATTGTTAGCGTTAATGTCATGCCCCATTCATCTCATTCAGAAGGAACGATCATAGAATTTTTGTAAAGTGCTGTTTTTATTATCTGTTAATTTAGCGGTTGGAAAGTCAACTTTTGCAAGACTTCTGCAGTCTGCTGGCCAAGACTGGGAAGTGGTTCTTGAACCCATTGGAATGTGGCAGAGCATAGAAAGTGGCTCTTTACAGGTAAGCGCCAGTCAACACCAATGTTGAAAAGTCATGGGTGTGGATGATGAATAATCACTTGTTGATTACAGAACGTTTCTTGATTGTGTAAATAGCGTAATTCACTCTGTTCTGTCCCACCTCTGCGGCAGACGGCCAGCAACCTGTTGGATATGATGTACAAGGACCCTCAGCGTTGGTCCTACACGTTCCAGACCAACTCATGCATGAGCCGCATGCGCACCCAACTGCAGCCCCCGCCAGCACGCCTGCTCAGCTCAGAGGGCGTCCCTGTCCAGATCTTTGAGCGCTCTGTGTACAGTGACAGGTGAGGGGCGGCTACGTTGATGCGTTCTCTGGGTCCGTTGTTGTCTGTGGTGCAGCTGCACCCACGCCGACCGTCTTCGTCACTTCCCTATACACGTGTACACTCCCGTTCTTCAGGTACATCTTTGCGCTGAACATGTTTAAGCTGGGCTGCATCAACTCGACGGAGTGGGCCATTTACCAGGACTGGCACTCCTTCCTGGTGGAACAGTTTGGCCAACAGGTGGAGCTGGAGGGCATCGTCTACCTCCGAGCCCCCCCACAGGTAAAGGCATATACACACACATGCCAGTATAAGTTACTTTAATTGTGGGAGACTCAAAGCCAAACATATGAAGAAAACAATGATAATTAGTACCTGCACACGTTGTGTGCCAGACGGCAGAATATTTTAGGGAGGTTCAAGTTGTGAGTAGTAGGTTGTTTGTGCTCCTGTCAGATATGTCTAGAGCGCCTGGGACGGCGGGGAAGGACAGAAGAGAAAGGAGTGCAGCTAGACTACCTGGAGACGTTACACACCCAGCATGAGGAGTGGCTCGTAGAGAAGAGCACCCAGTGAGCACAAACATATCCTCCATATTAAATGTGTATGTCAAATCCAGAGTCTCCATGGCAGTGAACTGGAATTTGCTGTGCGTAAAGTGCTGTCTTTTGGATTGGATGTAAAAAAGGTGTCCTGACTGTGGCTACTATATATCCATGGCACTTTTTGTAAGCGTGGGGATGTTAACTGATGTCCTGGCTTAATTTCCAAACATATCATCATGGCCACCTAATCATTTCCTTTAGCTAATTGGCTTGTTCTTTCCCTCTCCCCCTGTAACTAAAATAAATGGCAAGGTACTATATAGGCATTATATATCTGCAATCACTAATGTATGTAAATGGCTCTGTTAAGGATTGTCAGCTAAATTACTGAAATGTAAATCATGTTATTTTTAATGTGAGACTAATAGTTTACTTTTTTTTATAATATAATGTTTTTTTATAAAACATTGCCTTTTGCCCCTTATATAACACTGCCCCTAATGTGTTGCTGTGTTCAGTCTAATTCTGAGGTATGCAAAGTGTTGTAATGGTCAGTGTATTATGCAATCTCTCTTCTCAGGCTACACTTTGAGCACTTGACCAAGGTACCTGTATTGATGTTGGATGCCAGTCTAGAGTTTGAGAATAACCCTGAAGTTCAGGCCTCCTTTATCACACAGGTACTGGTACTTTTCCACATTGATGCAGAACCACATTTGCATTTAAATACTTCTGTCTATCTGGAGGTTGTACCTCAGTTTGACCACATGGGGGCAATATTACAGTCCTGCAGCATGTCTTGACATTTTCTTTGTGTAGATCACTTTTGAAAATTGTTGATTTTTTTGTTTGTTTGTTTTGACATGTCAGTATCTCTCACAATGTTAAGATTATGTCTGATATTGGGTTTCTGTGGGTCTTGTTTCCCTCTACGCAGGTGAAGGAGTTCTTCTGTAGACTATGAGGACCGGTGAATTGGGCTTTCATCTAAATAAGATCAAGATATCTGCAACCATCTGGAACTCAGTATATGGCATTTACAACAGTGAAATTATAAACTGTGGGTTTTCCAGGTAGTTCGTTGCAGATGCTAGTAGCATATGGGTCCCAAAAGCTTTTAACCAAGTAATTGTTCTTGAATAGATTTGTCTATATTGGACCATATTCAAGATGTAGGTTTATTCAAGATGTAGGTTTCCCCTCTTGTTTACATTTAAAGGTTCAGGTGTTCAATTATTTTCCTATTCCTGTATTTAGATTGAGTCACATCCTTCAAGAGCTTTGTTTGAAATTTGAGTGGTATACCAGTTGGATATAATGCAGAGATCTGCATCAATAAATATGTTAATCTATATGGATGCATTTTGGAAGTAAAGTCATTGAAATTTGATTATGAAAGTGGTGAATGTTATTTGATCAGTCTTACCTATAGACCTAGATATTGAGTTAATTTCATGTGTAATCTGTGTAAACCAATGCAACGACCAACATGCAAAACATTTGAAGTTTAATTTGAATCGGTTAATATTGTGCAAAGACCAATTTATTTGACTCTTTCCAAATCCTCCAAATTACTTTTGCTTCCTGATGGAAGCACTTAAATTGATTTCGATTTAATACTTTTGATGAACATTTTTGATTTTTTATATTTTTTGATTTAGGTTTTGTTCAATGTTTATAAGACAAATAGCTAAGTTTAAACTTCAACCAATTATTCACAAAATGTATTTATGTATTAATTTGTTAATTACAAAAATGTGCGTCTGTAAGTATATCTTAATCTGACAATTAAATACGCGGAGCTTGTCTGGCTAATGAAAATGGGTCAAAATGAGTTTAACTAATACTTTTTAAGGTGTGATAACAAAGGGGTTCTAACAGTTGGGATGGCACTAACGACAAAATGTTTAGAAGTTCTACGAACTATGCATGTAAATGTCTGGACAGTTTCGAAAGACAATGACCTTGGCTAAATGCTGTCTTTTCCTCTCTGATGTGCACCGAGGATCAGAGGGGCTGTTGAAATGCCTGTGATGGCTGGGGTCATCAAAGGGCAGCTGTCCACTATAAATGCCCTGTCTGAATCTGTCTGCTCAAGGCGCATTTCGAACCAAGACGAGCTAGAGGAAGGAGAATAGTAGTTTCCATCTCCCTCTATTTTACATTCCACGTGACAACGCTGTATTGGATAAACTGTTGCAGTCTAAAATGGAAGGCTTGGAACGCCTCATACTTTGCGCGCTCTTCGTCTGCTTTTTCAGGTTTGGCTGTTCGACGAAACCATTGCACCATTCCCGACATCGCAAGAACTCATCGGAGTCCAAATTAGGACATCTGAATTCGTTCTATCCGAACAGGTACCCTCTTTACATGATGCAGCTGTACCGCTCCTTAAAGGCGGCAGACACTTCACTGTCTGTGACTGTCAGCCCTTTAAGCACAGCCAATAACAACCATTCTCTTCGGAATTCTGATTCTGTCATCAGTCTGATTGCAAAAGGTGCGTAAATTATATATTTTTTAATTGTGTTAACCTTGATACTCTCGACAACATTCTCAGAGGATTCTTATTTATACATTTTTTCAAATGTATTTAACATAGTTTTAGGCATTGTAGTACTGTTCATACAAATGTGTTGCGTATTTTTGTGGGGGCAGTACAGACTAGCATGTGTATTGTAGTCTTCGTTGATGTAGTTTGACCAGTCCTATAGTTTTACGTAAGCGTCCGAGCCAGTCCATAGATCTCTTCTGGCCTGTCCTCCCATCACTGACAGGCACTTTAGTTGAAGGGTGTCTTATCTGTGTTTATCAGATCCTCCCTCTTTACAGCCCAGAAGTGTCACAATGCTTATTCGGCTTTAAAGGGGTTTTCTGTTTTATGTGAGCGGGTGTGTGTATTAACCCCACAGACGTCTGTACATGGAGGAGGGGGAGGAGAGGGTACAATACACATCCTGCTCTGTCCTCTCCTCCCTCCAAAGCTCTGACATTTGTCGAGTGGTTTGGCTAGTTTGTAGTGAAGTGTGCCTAAAGTTTGTCTCGTTGATTGCCCACGGACAGTTTTCTGACTTTGTGGTTTCCTCCAGGTTGTCATCAAGTGGGTGATAAATGGACCGTCACTTTTGACATGTCCTCCATCTCTGCGAGTGATGACGTGCAGTTGTCAGAGCTCCGGATCAGACTACCTGCATTCTCCTCCTCTAAGCGCATCACATTGGAGATTTATCACTCGCTGAAGCAGGACTGCGACTCTGACACTAAACTTTGCCGCGAGGAGCGCCTTCTCCTGGGTAGCTTTGGCGCATCACCCAATGACACCACGTCTCCATGGAAGGTTTTCAACGTTACAGCTATCCTCAGGTATTGGCTGAACCAGGGCGACTCACTGACCAAGTGGCAAGAGGCAAGAGTCGGAGATGTGATGGTGGAAAAACCCGTGAGTGGAGCACTGGAAGATGGAGAGGAAATTGGCATCCCCACTATCAGGCATCTTACGCACGGACGAAGAAAAGTACACCATCCGACAGCCGATCGGGTTATGATGGTTGTCTTCTCCAAGCAAAACATGCCCGGTGATGGCGAGAGCGCACACACTCTCATCCGTACTGTAGAGCATTCTAAATACACATTTTTGAATAAAGTAAGCCGTGTAGCTCAAGGGCGACGCCACAAGAGAAACCGATTGGAGAGCATGCGGATGGCCGGCGGAATAGCAGCTAATCTTACTGGATCGGTGTCTGAGGCCGCTCAACGCCCACTTTGTAGAAAGGTGGACATGTGGGTAGATTTCGACCAGATCGGCTGGGACGAGTGGATTGTGTATCCAAAACGCTACAACGCCTTTCGCTGCGAAGGCGAGTGCCCTACTCCGGTGGATGAATCATTCAGTCCCACCAACCACGCATACATGCAAGTAAGATGACGAAAACAGAAACATACCAATACAGTTACATTTATAGCCGTTTTTAGTGCATTTTTATAAATTAAAAAAAACGATTTCTTGTATTTTTCAGAGTCTTTTGAGACTGTACCATCCAGATCGCGTTGGTTGTCCCTCCTGCGTGCCTACGCGCCTTAGCCCGCTGTCTATGCTGTACTACGGGGATGAAGACGTGGTGTTGCGGCATCACGAGGACATGATTGTGGAAGAGTGTGGCTGCCATTGATGCTACTGCCATGTCAGCCCGGCAACCATAAAGACTTTTGTAAGAGGAAAACATGGAACGCTTAAACATGCAAATAAGTCTTGATGTGCGACATGGATTTATTTGAAGGTCTAGTGTCCAGTTAGCTCATTTTTTTTGTGTTCTTTGGCACATGAAATTTCAATTTATTTGCTATGGTGGGTCCTACTTACTATAACTTATTCTAGGCCTAAGTCACGAATTTCTTGGAACAGTAGCATTCTATATTGAAAGATGTCCTTAGATTGAACCAATCCTTGGTAAATATATACTATTATTTATTTAAATATTTCAAGAACATAGAACCCATTTTTGGGTGTAAGACTGTCTATATACAATTAATGTTTTTGTCATTTCAAGATGTAAAAAAAATGTGCTTCCAAAGTTGTGCCTTAATTATGACTATTTTAGTCACGCATTTAATACTTTATTACAAGATATATTTTTGTACATACAATTAAAATGTATATATTAAAGCTTTTTATTCTCTTCGTGGTGGTGTGAAATGAATTTAATCCTCTGTGATAAATCCAGGACATATCATCTTCACTGGAACTTTTGACTTGATAGTAATTGACTCAAAGCGACATCTTTACTTTGACTTCATAGTAATTGACTCAAAGCAACATCTTTACTTAATGATACTAAAGCCCTGAAAGCGCCACATCTGTTCTGAAGCTGCGGTCATGAACTGAATAACGTGTTCATGGCTTTTCGGACTAGTCCCTTGTGAACAGCTTTATTTCCTCACAGATTCTCATGTTTATAGTATTGCACAGATTTTGGGAAGTCATCAATGGCCCTCACAAAAATAGCAGAAAAAACTATTTCTAACCCTAGATGATTGTGTATGAAGCTGTAGGTAAAGAAATAAACTGAACAGCAAGGTTACAGCAGTAAACAAAAAACAATTCAAATGGGAAGGTCACCCATTTTTACAACTGTGCTTGTAGTTCATCCGACAAAACTATTTAAGATTTTGTTAGAGAAAATTAGTTGCCACAAAAAATTTGCCAGTGTATTAACCCTTTACTGATTATTTAATTTTACTGTTTTTTCCCCAAAGTTTTGTTTAGTTTTAGTTTATTTTAATATCTTTGTAAACCAGAGCAACGGGTAGTCAAGAGGTTAACACCGCATTTTAAAGCTGAATTAACTAACACTGATTTACCATAGCTTCTGACAAGCCATGCTGACAAACAATATAGCCATTAGACAGGCGGATCGGTCTGGCTGACTGAAGTCTTTGTCATGTTCATTGGGTCCTACAGAAGGGCAGTAGTCATTATAGAGCCTGGGGTTGGACCCTTGACAGTGTTTGTTCAGACACTAGGGTGCGGTGAACATGCCCAGTGGGTTTCCTGTTAGTGAAGCAGCTTCAGGACATTGACAAGAAGCCAGGTGTCACAGCTTCTCTAGCATGTGTTAGTTCTCACACACACACACTAAACCCTCATGAACAACCCCCTTCGGTTCCACATCCCAACCAAAGAACACGTGTTCAGCTCATAGTTCAGAGTTGTGTAGTGGGGTGATATTGATTCTACACTGAGATTAGAGCCAATGTGTCCATTAATTACACTGTCATTGATATAACCTACATGTTTTTTCACAATGGCCTATGTATAGAATCCTTGTTTTCAGTTCAGACTTACTGAGAACCGATTCAGAGTGACAGCGTGACTAGGATGTTGTGTATTATTAAATTATAAGGGGCAGGAACAAACATTAGTTCCTGCTTGGAAAGAGGGGCATCTGACTGACACACCTATGATGGCTGGGCAGAATTTAGTGCTAGACCTGACAAACCTATCAATGTCTGCCCCAGGCCCTCTGGTGTGTCAGTATTGCTCTGTTCTGACTAGCCCAATGCCTTTCTTACTGCTACACAACTAGTTTAACAGCCTTGTTATGCAACCAAGCTATACCAAAGTCCCTACCAATGCAGAATAGCTCTACTTCACAGGAAAAGAACTGAACGTCTTAATGGATTTTGAGCTGGGGCACCATAGCCTTTGATGAATATGAACAGTGATGTCCATTTAACTACTGCAGTGCATTCTTGGATAAAATATAAACTGATTAGGTGTACGTAATAGGCAAATGGCTTTGTGCAATTTTCCATTGAAACATTTCAGGAAAGGATGGATTTTACATTTCAACTTATTAACAAAATGTTATTACAACCCATATGTGAACAGGAAAAGTACTACAAAGTGTTATATGATTACTTATCTATTCATTATCTTTTTAGGAAAGCTTTCTATTATGGTTATATTACTGGTGGAATAACCATTTCTTGTGTAATGACTTTTGTTCTGTAAGATACCAAGTTGTTTTTTCCAAAGGGAACATGTATTGCAGTCAGTCAACCCATTTACCACAAGACTAATGACACTTGCCAGACAACTTAAAGTGCCTGAGGTTTTGACAGAAGCCATCCTCTGATTCTTGAATACACATACCCATTCTATCCATCTCCCTGTTATCCTTAGTGACATTTTGGGTACACAAAAAAGTACACAAAATGTTTTTCCTTGCTTTATTGCTTCTTACAAACCATTTCAAAATTATTTAATTTCCTGTCTCAAAATGTCAGCAACAAAAGCAAAAAAACTTGCTTTACATTCCTTTGAAATGACACAGTGAAAAATCTGCAAAACAGTATTTTGAAGGCAATATTTGAAGATGGCCCATGATTAGTGACAAAACAATCCTAAAGCATGAAAATAAAAATATATACTTATTCTTTACCTTTAAATCACTCCTCTGGAACAGTCTTTCAGTGTTGCAGCTGGCTCCACAAGAGAAAGGCACCAGAGGTGATTCAAGATAGTAAAACATTCAAAATCCTGAATTACTTTGAGCAGATTTCACCAATAATATTGATATTTAAAGTTAACAAACTTCAACTAATAGGCAGGTCTGTAAACAGATGCTGACAACATTGTAGGGCATTGACTGGTGTCTCTTCAAGTCCCTCGTCTGAAGCGTCATGGTAGGAAGTGAAGTTGTTCACCTCCCTCTGGAATGCTTATTCCACAAATGGTTAGATGTCCATTTCAAACTGTGCGTCGTCCCCTTCACAAACATACACAACGTGTTAATTTATTTCATAGTTTCCCTAAATAGTAGCATATTAGAAGAATCTGACAGAAAATACTGGGTTAACAGGCCTAATTGAAGCTTAAATGACCAGAACCAAAAACGTTGGGATGCTGTGTAAAATGTAAAGAAAAACAGAATGCAATGATGTGCACATCATTTTAACCTTATATTCAATTGAAAACAATACAAAGACAACAGATCAAAAGTTGAAACTGAGAAATATTATTGTTTTTTGAAATATATATGCCCACTTTAATTTTGATGCCAGCAACACATTTCAAAAAAGCTGGGACAGTGGCAACAGAAGACTGGAAAAGTTGTGTAATGCTAAAAAAAAAACAACCTGGTGGAACATCACACAACTAATTAGGTCAACTGGCAACAGGTCAGTAACATGATTGGGTATACTGTATAAAGACACTTCCAGGGAGGATGAGTCTTTCAGAAGTAAAGATGGGGTGGGGTTCACCACCCTTTGAAAGACCAAATAGTGCAACAATTTAAGAATAGCGTTTCCCAACGTAAAATTGCAAAGGGTTTGGGGATCTCATCATCTACAGTACGTAATATAATTAAAAGATTCAAAGAATTCAGAGATATCTCTGTACGCCAGGGACAAGGCCTAAAACCAGTATTGGATGGCCGTGATCTTCGGGCCCTCAGGTGGCACTGCATTAAAAACAGACACGATTCTGTAGTGGACATTACTGCATGGGCTCAGGAACACTTCCAAAAATCACTGTCTGTGAACACAGTACATCGCCCACATCCACAAATGCAAGTTAAAACTATCATGCAAAGAAGAAACCATATATAAACAAAAAACATATATAAACGCCGCCGCCTTCTCTCAGTCCGAGACAACCTGGACTGAGGTGGAGTGGAAAACTGTCCTTTGGACTGACTAATCAAAATGTAAAATTATTGTTGGGAATCATATGCGCCGTGTCCTCTGGGCTAAAGAGGAGAGGGACCCTCCGGCTTCTTATCTGCACACAGTTCAAAAGCCAGCATCTGTGATGGTATGGGGGTGCATTATTGCACATGGCATGGGTGACTTGCATATCTGTGAAGGCACCATTAATGCTGAACAATATATACAGGTTTTGGAGCATCATGTGCTGCCATCCAGATAACGTCTTTTTCAGGGAAGGCCTTGCTTATTTCAACAAGACAATGCCAAACCACATTCTGCACATATTACAACAGCATGACTCCGTAGTAAAAGAGTCTGGGTACTAAACTGGTCTGCCTGCAGTCCAGACCTGTCACCCATTGAAAATATTTGGCGCATGAAATGGAAAATATGACAAAGGAGACCCGAAATGTTGAGCAGCTGAAATGCTTTACAAAGCAAGAATGGGAAAACATTTCACTTTCAAAACTACAGCAATTGGTCTCCTCAGTTCCCAGCTTACAGTGTTGTAAAAAGAAGAGGTGATGCAACACAGTGGTATACATGCCGGTCCCAATTCTTTTGAAACATGTTGCTGGCATCAAATGCATGTATTTTCCCCAAAACAATAACATTTCTCAGTTTCAACATTTGATATGTTGTCTTTGTACTATTTTCAATTAAATATAGGGATAAATGTGTTGCACATCATTGCATTCTGTTTTTATTTGCATTTTACGCAGAGTCCCAACTTTTTTGTAAACAGGGTTGTAGATTCTAGTATATTTCAAAATGTGATGTTATTCCATGTATTAAATAACATACCATTCCATTAAAGGGTTAATCCGATCACAATTTTATTAGCGAGCTGGTGTCTATGTTTGCTATGTATTCTGGAACTTGGGGTTATAGACAGACCAATACAGAGGAAGTAGATTCTACCGCAAAATTAAAATTCACAAGATTGTGTTGAGGGGATATTGTGTTTTTATGACACAAGTGTATCATTGCTAACATTAGTGATTGATTGGTACATCAAGCTGTTATGCCATGGTGAAAAGCCCCTTAACATATTTTTATGACTGTTTTCCAGGATATTTTTTTCCACAGTCATGCCTTAGTTAGGAGTAAATAGTTGACCAGTCTGAATGGAACTTACCAGTGCTCTTGTCAGCAGGTGCAGTGTTGTTGTTGAGTGGTTTTCCGGTATGGGCATTGTTGATGTGTTTGAAAGGTGGACTGGTGACCCCTGGGATGTCAGTCAGAGTACACGGGGGAGTCCTAGACAGCGGTGAGCTGCGGCACTCCAACAGGAACTTTCGATCATAGATAATTCTTGTACCTGAGGGAAAGATATGATACGATCAGTAATACATGCATGTAAATAAAACAAATTTACCTGGAGATTATACATTGGCGCACAATCACTCTATTTGGCACTCAGTGTTGTCATAATTGGTTTATAGCTTGCAGTTAAGTTTGATTTTGGGCAACAATAACTGCTTTAAACTGGATTACAAACAACAAAAAGATTAATAGGATATACAGATGTTCTGGTGAAAATATATTTTTACAAATACTGAAGGAGTTGGCAGCAGTCCGCAATCCCTAGTCTGAATACTATAGCAGTATCTGGCTAGGGACAGCCATTCATTAACGTCATGGATGAACCACCAAAGGCCCACCTGTTGTCTGTTTTTAATGGAAAAACAAGGTGCAGGTTGATAATTGTTCATGCCCATGTTAGCCTTTAAAACCAAATGTCTGTTAATGACATGTTGTAGGGGAGCTAATTAATATTTGTTTCACTGAGTTTAGGAGAGGAATGAGTTAAGAGGAGACCGTCATTTGCCAGGTAAGTGAAAAATCACATTTTGATTGTGAGCGATGTTTGGGCTACATTGCATCGTTGCTTTGTTTCGCTTTTTTCCCACATTTTCCTCAGATTCATGTAATTCACTATGCAGATTAATTTGCATTAGCTACATAGAAAAAACAGCAGCTACACAGTCAGAGCTGGTCAGAGCAGAAAGTAGGTTCAGGCTATCATAGTCTTCATTTTAATTTTACATTACTTACAACAAGGGTACTTACAGGACCAGTCAAAAGTTTGGACACATACTCATTCTAAGGTATTTCTTAATTTTTACTATTTTCCACATTGTAAAATAGCAGACAAGACATCAAAACTATGAGAAGCATTCCTTGATGAGAGAAGCTCTCATCAAGGAAAGGGTGGCTACTTTGAAGAATCTACAATATGAAATGTATTTTGATTTGTACATTTGTTATGTTTTGATGTCTTCACTATTATTCTACAATGTGAACAATAGTAAAACTAAAGAAATACCCTTGAATGAGCAGTTGTGTCTAAACCTTTGACAGGTAGTGTATGTTGGATTAATATTTAAGAACGGTTGGCCTATATGAAGTACATTTCTGAATGATGTACTTGGTTATTAAATGTGAGTCATAGCATAATGTGGGATCATGTGAAATGGTATTTTCTGTTACAGACAAAAACAAATATTGAACTAATTGGTAATGTTTAAATGGCCACCTTTTTAAATGTTTAGAATTGGTTACTCCAATGTTTGCATTGTACTTTTGATATGATATCTTTATGCTGTTTGGTACCAACTAGTTAACTAGCCAGCCAGTTACGCAAGAATGAGGAACACTGGTCTGCCCTGGTCAGTAAAGAAACCATTAGTGTTTTCTTGGCTTAGTTATAGGACCTTTCTACAAGTGTTGTATTTTCTAACAAGGCACTGGCCTAATAACTAGCACTTCTGTTCTGGGCATGACTGAAAAATGTTTTATTACACAGTTTGGTGTTAACTAATGTAATTATGCCTTTTGAAAGCAAACAGTGGATATAATCTTATTGTCCTTTCATTCATATAAAGGCTGCATAGAATTTGTCATGTTCAAATTGTCAACGTTTAGGCTTGGTCAATATATCCACTTCTTAATCATTTTTTTCCCTGTGGAGAAAGAGAGTATAGGCTTCATATAATTTTCAATATTAAGTCCCCATGTATACATTTAACTGATTGATTTAACTAAACCATATCAATGCATCTAAATCATTACAAAAATGCAAGGAAGAATTCTGATTCATGTTAATTGGTCTAGAGAAGCCTGTGTTCTCTAGCCTGTGTTCTCTAGATTGTAGCCTGTGTTGGAGCCAGTGGGATGTGAACTGTGCCTGTGTTGGAGCCAGTGGGATGTGAACCGAGCCTGTGTTGGAGCCTGTGGGATGTGAATTGTGCCTGTGTTGGAGCCTGTGGGATGTGAAGAAAAAACAATGATACAGTGTAGCCTTAACAATGCTTGCAAATGGCACAGGTGATTTCTTTTCACTTATCCTTATACATTTTAATTCCTTCATTGGGTTACTAGAAGATGGAAAATGGGTAAAGGATAGACCATTGAAAAAAATAAAAATAGCTCCTCAATACCTTGTGCTGTTCTGGATATATTACAGTGATTGGAGTTAATGGTGACCACAGGCCTAATGAAAATACAGTTAAATTGTGATTCAAAGCAATTTTCTCCACACTGCACCATTTGATTCTATTTGAGTCTTAGTGACTACAAATGTGGATTTATTTTCCGGCAGTTTTATGCACGTTTTAGTCATTTAGCAGATGCTCTTTTTCAGAGCGACTTACATAAGCAATATTTGGGTTAACAATCTTGCTGAAGGATAGACCTTGCCAGCTCAGGGATTTCAAATATCAACCTTTTGCTCACAGGTCAGGTGCTTCAAAATGCCCATACAGCAAATAAAATGCAGGGATTCTATGAATCCGTTTGTACTGTCATCTGTGTCAGTCGGGCCAAAGTACAGTCCGTGAAATACACATACCAAAGGACAGTTCAAGGCAAAGTATATCAGTCAGCTGCTTTTTGTGCCACAATTCCCTATATGCTACTGACAAGTAGCCCAATCAGAAACACCTCAGCAGACATGCAGAAGAATGACCATATAAGATTCTTCAGTGATTATCTTTGGATGCCATCTATGATTTTCAAAAAGTGTAACTTGTGTCCCAAACTTCATTTTGTTACTTTTATTTTGTCTGTGAACAGACATTCATTCAATGGAGTCTTGGATATTCCTTAGGTGATAGCCAACATTCCCAGCGTAGCTGGTTTCTGTTAAATGCCCTGTTTGCTCTTGTCAATGCATTGCTACTCACAGAATGTTTTAGAGATTTTAACTCATGGCACGGCATGCACTAGATTTAATTCTTACAGTCAAACAACCTACAGTGGTGTAACTCTGGTTCGTCATTGTAGAAAACGTGTTTACTTTGTTCATCCAAAATGTGCTTTTACCTGCAGCAAAGTACAGATACAAATGGAATCGGACAGAGACTGTCCGGCTGACGGCTCACTGTTGAGTGGGCTTTCAAGTGCAATGTTCACACCAGGCTGTACAAACCAAATGGGCAAGTGCACCAAACCGGTGTGAAAACCACCGAAGAGAAGTGACTGGACTACGGGTGCACCCCCAATGTCAGGCCCTGTGTAAAATAAATAAATATTGTGCTTTGCGGGATGGAACCTTAGAGTTTGATGGTTGGCTCATGCCTCTGCTGAAAGATAAAAAACTGCAACATGATCTGGCAGGTTCTGCTAGAGCGTTAATCATCTCAGAATCAGAGTTGAACGCCACCACTAACGCTGCAGCTGTGACCAAGAGGGAGGAAGTGAAAGGCCTTGTTTAAACATGCTGTGAAAACATCACATGACAGGCAACAGTGTCCCAGCCAGGGCCAGCTCTGGTCTTTTGTTTTTCTTCCCCTTGATGGTCAGGTTAGGGCAAATATACTACTATGTTAAAATAGACTAACTACCCACAACAACTTGAAAACAGCCAATTGTCAGTTAATCGACTGACTGACAAGAGAAAATGCAATATTAATTTGAGACCCCAACTGAGTTACACACAATAAAATGTTGTTTGGGATTGGGGGTCCCCCAAGCTCGAAACAACATACTATCTTGCTTCTGTCAGGAGACGACCCTGGTCCTAGGCTACATATTCATAGCTAAATGGCATGCACAGTGTCCTAAAGATATCCAATACTTTTCAGATAATGGCCGTTTCCTTCATTTCGAAATGTGGCTTGTCTACTGTACCTGCACGCTTTATGTACAACAAACCATTTAAAAGGGACTGTGTTAGGTGTCGCATCAAAGGAATAGAACAAGTGCGCTTAATACAAGACATTTATATTAATCATTGTAATCTAATCTATTCTTGTCTGGTTCATTTTAACCTAAGATGGAAATTCATCATGTGAATTAAAATGTCTGATCAGTAACATGCATGGATAATTTGCAATCATTTGATATGCCTGTGGATGTCAACCAATAATGTTTTTTTCCCATATGCTGTAACTTTACAACTAGCTAGCAAAACTAACTAGCAAACTTGTAAGGATAAATAATTAATCAAAAACAAGTGACAATCTCGCATAACATTGTACCTTCCAAAAGTACTCAGGCCACGTTCTCCACATTTTGTTGTAAAAGAGTTAATTAATAATTTATTAAATATTTGTTACCATAAATCACACACAAATCATACACAAAATACCCCATAATGACTAAGCGAAAACACGACTTTAGAAATGTGTGCCAATTAATTGAAAAGGGAAAATTTAAATATCACATATGAGGACGCTTGACAACAGTAGGAACTGGGGGACTGGTCAGAATTGAGGGAAGTATAAATTGAGCAAAATACAGGGAGCTCCTTGAAGAAAACCTGATCCAGTGCGCCCAGGACCTCAGACTGCGGCAAAGATTCAACTTAAAGCAAGAGTTACTTCAGGACAAAGGAATTTCTACGGAGTACAGAATAAAGAGTATACTGAATACTTTTGTACATTTGTTTTTTTCAGTTTTTTATTTTGAACATTTTTTTTTTGAACATAAAAAAACGTGTTTTTGCTTTGTCATTATGGGGTATTGTGGGTAGACTGATGGCAAAAAAATAAACGTAATCAATTATGAATTAAATCTATAACCTAATAAAACGTGAAGAAAGTGTCTTTCTGATGATACTTTATGTAATAGATGTCTACCGTAAGTTACTATTACTTCCAGCTGTTTGTTCAGAGCGAGTGGAAGACAAGTCACAAGGTCTTGCATTTTGATTATGGTAGTAGACGAACACACTGTTGTTATCCAAACAAGCTGATCTTGCAAACAATGGCATGCCGGATGAAAAAAACATAACCACTGCGATGCAGTGCGATAAAGAATGAGCACAGCAAAACAAAGAGTTGTCAGTTTAAAATAGTACACCACAAGCCTGTTAAATAATGAGTTGTAACCATGTGTCCTGCTTTGTCCAAAGATTTGATCACCCATCAAATCGAGGTTTGAGTCTGGGCACATCTCAAGCGCGTGGCACATCAGGTTAGTAATCAGGCCAGTAGTATGTCCCTTAAAGTTAGCTAGCTATATATCCATATACATATTACATTGCTATAACAGAGGCTAGCTAACGATTCTTTAGCTACCTCCAGGGGTGGTGCTGAACAGAGTTCCTCCGGGAGTTGTGGAGTAGTCATGAGGCATGTGCGCCGCGTCATTTATGGTCACCCGTCTGGTCGGAATGGCCTTACTAACAGTAGTCTTCTGACAGCCCGTAGACATCTTCAAAACACTGAAACGTTTACTAATAGCTGCAAATTAGACAATTTAGCTTGCTAGCTAAAGATGCCTAACCTTAAAAACAAAGCAAACCGAGTGTCTCTTCCTCAGCTTTTGGTCGCTAGCAAGTTAGAGCTTTAAATAAAAATAACGTTCCTTTGTCATAATAAGAGAAAATAATTATGTATATGTCTAAACTGACCACACATCCAACAAGCACACCAACAACAGCCACAGACCAGGTTTATTGAAACACACGTTCCACCCTCACCCTGAACACCACAGACAAGAAAGAAGAGTTATAAATTTACATTATCGCCCTCCACTGGAGGATGATGTTGTTACGTTCACGTCAATGTTCTTAAACTTTTAAATATTAAAGCTAGTGAGCTAGGCCCAAACTGATATAAAACGGAATTATCAATTTTTTCTTCAAAATAATACAAATGTTTTAGTTGAGACGATTAATGCAATGAATGGGAAGGCTGATTTCATTATTCTGACATACAGTCATGCCGCAGGACTTACATAATGAATCTAATGATAATACAACGTGTCAAGATATGCAAACAAGATTATACTGCCCTTTGGTGAAATGTATTGGTATTGTTCATGTAAAAATCTACACAGTAATACATGACCACTCTTACACAAAGTCATACACACAACAGAAGGACATTTCATTTCTTTATTAATTTTGTAAATGATTTGAGCTGGTGTACAGGGTCACTTGTCTATATATGTCTTCGGGTTTCATTTGATTAAAAGGCTTGTACATGTATATATATTTTTTTCATATTTCAGCTCTCCATAACAATAAAAAAAGCAAACAAAACCAGTTAAAATACCCACAAGGTCCCTATGTTCCCCAGGGTGCAGGCATTACCCATAACCCAACAGTCTCTGGGTAGCTATGGTGCTAAAGTACATCCATAACATAACTATAATCCTGTTGACAAGTAAGGGTGCATAGCATTCTAAGTAAATATATATTTTCATATATTTTATATATATATTTTATTTATATTAAAAACATTTTCTGTGCATGTGCGCAGTTGCATTCCTTAGTATTGAGTAATATGCTATTGCGTTAATAATGTCTTCAATCCATTCTAAAAGAGTATACATGTGTTCTCTAGTTTTTGCAACAGTTAATATTTTTGCATGAACTTGGTTTATGTTGTTGCCTTCATAGTGAGAAGTTTTATCCACTTCTTCTCCTTGACACCTCCGCTCAACCTGTCACTGTGTGAAAGAAGCCTAACAACTGTCTCAATCTCTTTTTGGTTTCAGGGAGCAGGGATGGAATGAGGGTGGGTGGTGTTGAGGAAAAATGCTTGTCATCTAAATTGTCTAGCCAGTGAAGCCAACATATCATCTCAGGGAGTTGTCTAAATAACCCTCTACCCAAATAGATCCACATCACATCTGGTCTGCTTTCACTGTCAACCACACCACCTTCCCAGTCTTCAACCCCAACCACGTTACATCCAGACATAAAGACTGGATGTACACACATATAACCAGATACAGAAACCAAACTAAGAAGCATAATGAACGTATAATGTATGTACAGTACGAGTGGCCTTCCTAAAGCTCTTACCGAGCCAACCTTATGTTGTCAAGGCACTCCACTTTGGCATCACCATACCTCTCTCTGTTGCCCCCATTGCTTTGACTCAGTCCAACAGGGGTCATAAGGTGAAGTATTTTAACGATGCAGATAGATGATAAAATCTCTCAAAACTGAAACCTGAGCTGAATATGTTTTCTTTCACTCAATTGTTCTTTCATTGGGATGAGGCATGGATGGGTTCATATGACAAATGTTTGATTTACAGTTTCTTAACAACAGATCCTGAGTTTCATAGATAGGCTCAACAGCCTGACATCTAGCCTACCTACTCAACTAATATCTACAGAGCAACACTGTACATTCATAATCTGTGGCTAAAAAGGCTGATGAAGCAGGGGACTGGACTGGACATTCATATATGTATATTATTATTGCAGAGAGTTTGTTCATACTCTCTGGAGCCTAGGTCTTTAACTCTTTCCTCACATTTCACAATCTTTTGTAGCCCTAAACAGGCACACCTGATTCAGTAATCAAGGGCTTAATGATTAGCTGACAAGTTTAATCAGGTGTGCCCTGACTGAAGGCCTGAATACCTCTGCTCTGGCCTGTTTGGGAAATGTTTTACTCCGACATACAACCAATGTAAAATCATCTACAAGGCTAAAATGACGTATTACCTCTGAACTAAGTGATGCAGGATTATATAGTGTAGTGAGCAGGGGCGGACTGGTTATCTGGCATTTTTGGCAAAGGCCAAATGTGCTGCTCCATTTTAGCCTGGTGATTCTGTCGACATTTGTTTTGTCCATTTTAAAAATAATATTGACTGCTAACAATGGGGGCCTCATTTAAAAAAATATAGTCCAGTGGGGTCTTCAATTAAAAAAATGGGCTAGTGTGTTAGAAATGCCTGTGATGATTTTTGGTTCCAGTCTGCTCCTGTTACTGAGGTAAATCTACTGTAAACAAAGTGAGCACAAATTAGGAGTAATATCAACCAATAGTATCAAGTGTCATATGACTTTTAAACCCATGCCAATTCACCTCCCTCAACCATACACTGTCATTTGTCAATAGTAAACAGTGCTGTACCATGCTAGGCTCAATTGTACTTACAATCAGTGGACTCATTACACACATAATGTACACTTGTAGGGCACACACACACACCACCACACACACACAAACACACGTTAGAACTTCCCCCTAAAGAAATACACAGTAATCTAATTAAGGCTTAAATAAACAACGAGGTGACACGTTTAGCTGTTTTTCAGCGTTACCACTTTCCCTTGATGAGTCTGACAGTTTGACATTAGATGGTTTGCATAAAACTCAGGGAATGGCTGGTATGAAGTCCTATTCCTTGCCACCCCAACCAAACACCAAACGCTTTTGGGACATGGAGAAAACATTTGAAACAAGAACTCTGCAATAAACACAACCAGTAACTAAGTCCACTAACTTGCTGTCTTGTCTACATTACAAAACCAAAATAGAGACAGATTCGGTTCCATCCTGGTCAGATTGATAGCTGGTGCATGACTGGGGCTCCGGCATCTCTCCTAATCCAACAGTACATCATAGTAAGGACACGCCCATGCTCTGGAGGTTCCTGTACTACGATCAGTGTAATCAAACCACCCACACACACAAAAACAAACACACATACATATACATAAAGACATTTTCCAATCGACCAAAGTTATTGCTTTCCTTTAAACAAACATCAAACAATACTTTTTTGATGGGAAACAGCATAGGGGTGAACAAATATGAGGTGGTGAGAGGATAGGAGACAGGTTTGGGATGGGGTTGTGTGAGTTCACAGTTGTGGGGTCAAGATAGTTTGTTATCACAGTGATTGGTGGCTGGTTGTCTTTGCTACACTACTGACAGTTGCCAACAAAACGAACAACACTTGCAATCCCAAAACCTTCAAATCTCAGAGGAGATGCTCTCTGACTGACTCTCATGAACCCAGCTTAACCAGATCTACGTTATTACCTGTAGTGGTCAAAGTACCTCTTTATTGATGTTAAATGTCAGGTGCTGAAAAAAATGTCAGGTCTGACAGCCCTCTCTTGGATATATCCTGTGACATCACACAGACACTGGAATACTACATAATGTCCACACTGAGAGGAACAGGATTGCTGCATCTACACTGAGAGGAACAGGACTGCTGCATCTACACTGAGAGGAACAGGACTGCTGCATCTACACTGAGAGTAACAGGACTGCTGCATCTACACTGAGAGTAACAGGACTGCTGCATCTACACTGAGGGGAACAGGACTGCTGCATCTACACTGAGAGGAACAGGACTGCTGCATCTACACTGAGAGGAACAAGACTGATGCATCTACACTGAGGGGAACAGGACTGCTGCATCTACACTGAGAGGAACAGGACTGCTGCATCTACACTGAGAGGAACAGGACTGCTGCATCTACATTGAGAGGAACAGGACTGCTGCATCCACACTGAGGGCTAGGGGAGGGAATGAGGCAAGGCAGGGAGGATGGGCTTCAATACATACAGGAGATGAAGGTGACAGAAATCCTCTGACAAACTGGACTATAGCTACAGTACATACATGTATTAGGGGATGGGAATGGTGGACTCTAAGTCCTCATGGTTTCACCAGCTTTGCTCCAATAACATCAATTCTGCAGACAAACCACTACGGGAAGGTTGGCTCTGGGTTTGTTTGGCAAGTCAACACAGAAACTCCTCTTCCTAAAACAGAAAGATCCATGAAATGTCTTGGAAGCCATTAATGCCCTCTAGGTGAGATGACAGGAGCGTATGGAGGGAGCACATGAAAATCACTAAGTAACAGATAACTGCACACACAGAAAGGGACGGATAAAACAGGCAGAATGACATCAATATTTGTTTTGTTTGTTCTCATACCCACACAGATCTCAATATATATATATATATATATATATATACGCATAGTTAACCAAACAAGGAAACCAGGGCAGAAGAATAGTTTAGATGTCTGAAAGAGCAGCAGCATCAGTATCACATAGAGTTTTTGTGAAATAAAAGAAAACGTAACGCTAAGTCACGTCGTTTTTCAGTGCATATACTGTAGTAAGTACAACAGCAATATCCTAGGTGTGACCTACTGGAGTGGGACAGAGGGAGAGTGGAGGTCTGAACCAAACCTGTGATGTTGTTTGTTGATTTGAAGTCTGATCAATGTGAAAGGAAGGGGAGAGTGACATGTTGCCTAGAGATAATTCAGAATATTTTGGGTTCCCTTTTCAGAAGTTTCACAATAACTCGGCCCTGTTTCATTTTGAAAAGGGACTTATTCACCCTGATATACACCCAATCAAGGCTCCCCATCCCTGAAGGAGTGTCCCCGACCCCCACCCGAGCCCCACCCGACCCTGATAACCCCCAGTAGGACAGTTAAAGACAGGCCATGCGCCAGCAGTCATTCATGCTGATACATATTACAGGAAGCATGTTTTGGTTGCTATTTTTTTTTGTCTCTGTTTTGTTTATGTTTTATATGAAAACATGCTCATATCCTAGCAGTGGATTTTTTTAATTGTTTCTTTAAAAAAAAAAGTATGAAAACTACAAGTAAATCCATGTCTTCTCCGGTGCGTTCTGATCGTTTTTACAGATTTGGTGTTTTGTCGTTCAGATCTCCCTTCTTTTTCCTCCATCATTTTACTCCTCTTCATGTGCACTCTTCCTTTCACCCGGTGCCCGTCATGTGTCTAAGTAGGATGATTTTGTTGTGGAGCTTAAATCCTGGAGGAAAAAAGAAACAGAGTATAATGTGGTGCAAGGACAAGCTTCCCATCAGACTGAGGAGAATGAGACCAAACAGTCCAGTTGGATTGGCATGCAGGGTGCAGATATCAAGAGAACCATCTGTATATGTTAGTAGGCCTATCTGTCAATTACTATAATAATAACGAAACACGCTTAAACCTTGTCTTACAATGGCCCCGGTTGTCCTTTCAAGCTTGGAAATAGACTCCAGATATTAAAGTCACATAGTACGTTTATCTATGTACCTGGGGAGATGTATTTCTCCTAATTACAAGATTGATGTGCAATTTCAGTCATGTACAGTGTCCTCCACTAATATTGGCACCTTTGGTAAATATGAAGAAAACGGGCTGTGTAAAAAAGTCTTCACTGTTTTTCCTCTTGTTTTCCATTCAAAAAATTAACAAAATCTAACCTTTAATTAAAACCAATTAAAAATTGAAAGAGAACTTTTCTTATCATAAAACAAATATTTTTCTGAAATATACGTGTGCCACAATTATTGGCCCCCCTTAATTTAATACTTTGTACTACCTCCTTTTGCAACGATAACAGCTCTGAGTCTTCTCTTATAATGCGTAATGAGGTTGGAGAACACATGGCAAGGGATCTGTGACCATTCCTTCATACTGAATCTCTTCAGATACACGCTTGTGGAGCTACACGCTTGTGGACTCTCTTCAGCTCATCCCACAGGTTTTCTATAGGGTTCAGTTGAGGGGATTGGTAATGGAAAATCTTGATTCTGTGGTCAGTGAAAATTTTTGTGCTGATTTTGAGGTGTGCTTTGGATCATTGTCCTGCTAGAAGATTCAACCACGGCCCAGTTTAAGCGTCCTGGCAGAAGCAGTGAGGTTATGATTTAATATCTGCTGGTACTTGATGAAGTCAATGATACCATGTATCCTAACATGTAGTCCAGGGCCTTTGGAAGAAAAACAGCTCCATATCAGCAAAGATCCACCACCATACTTCACATTCATAGTGGGGATGAGGTACTTTTAGGCATGGCTATCTTTATGTCTATGCTAAACCTACCTCTGGTGTTTGTTTCCATAAAGCTCTATTGTGGTCTCATCTGACCATAGACCCCGGTCCCATTGAAATGTATGACAAACTACAGGTGCTTGAGTTTGTTATTTGATGACAGCAAAGACTTTTTGATGGCAACCCTTACAAACAACACATGGTTATGTAGGGGACGTCAAATTTTCTGATCCCGAAACCTAAATCCTTGGAGATTCTTTGGCCCCTCGAGCCACCCTCCTCATTGTGCATGGGGTCAATATAGACACGCCTCCATCTCCAGTTGCTTTAAAGGGGCAATATGTACGAATTTTACTGTACTACTAGCATAAATGCTAGCAAAAATGATTGTTTGAAGTTGACCTTTCAATTCTTTTTCTACAAAATTAATTACTGACATATTCCTCATTTAAACATTCTCGCCAGTCCGTATATCCATTTGCATTGACTTGTAATCTAATTACATTAACTTTAGATGCTCCCAGTACTATCCTTCCAACCCTAAACCACCCTGGACTAGCGAACACTATATCGGTCTCATCCGGTGAGGGAAGTCAAGTTGGGTTAATGTTTAGAGGCAGGATTCTAAACAGTGTCTCTTTAAACATCTTAATTATAGCCCTTAAAGTGGAAATGGGCATTTTAAAACATTGAGCCATTTCGTGCAGCTCAACAACTTTTGTCACACATCATTACTTTATTCTCTGGTGTTTTCCATACTGATGGATGTCTACGGGAATTTGGCATGTGTGTCACCTCCTATTTATACTCCAGTGAAACAAAAAGTCATGACTAACTACTTTAGTCTTCCTAATCACTCACAGGAACTTAAAAATGTAAAATACGAATGGGAATATAGTTAGATTTTACACAATTTCTAGGGGTGCCAAATATTATGTGACATGTTTTGGAGATAAATATTGATTTAATTTATCTCACATTTACTTTTCTAAATCATCATCCTTCAATTGAAGGTTTGATTTTTGTGAATATTTTAAATAAAAGACAAAGAGGATAAACCGCAAATAATTGTTTTTCACAGCCCGTTTTGCTCATATTTACCAAGGGTGCCAATATTAACGGAGAGCGCTGTATGTGATTTTACCAAGTCATTGGACTGTTTAGAATTAAATTGTTTGGACAAGATGTGTCTTTTCAAAGTGAGAAGTGATTGTAGCAATCACTATATGGGGTCAATTTCACACCACATGCATTAAATTAAAAAATAAATAAATTGTGAAAACAAATGTTAGAGTGCATCAAAGGGAAAACCAATGAAGGCTACATTTATAACATCAAAAGAATGATGTCAAAAACAAAAAAAATTCACTTGCAAACTATTTTAAAACAAGAACAAAACTATAAAATAAAAGCAGGAGCACATGATCTGACATCTAAGGCAAAAATATTTTGGATAAACAGCCAACTGTATTGAATTTACTTCACCTACGCTGTTGCGTGCATTTAATAACTTTACAGTACTTAGATATTTGGTTTTCTTTTACATTTGTTTTGTGTTATTTAGTTGTGTTTATTTGAGTGGCCTAAAGGCCAAATTAACTTTTTTTTTATCACATAATTGTTTCAAATAACGCCAGTGATATGACTTGATGGACCATAATATGAATATGTTAAAACAGTTCAATGTGTTTATAGTGAAATTGTAATTAAAATAAGATGGTCCCCAGGGGAAGACAATGCTTTGCATGGCACAAAGAACGTTTCTGAGAAAATCTGGGCTAGACTGTTTCAACTGCCGGTGTAGCCTTGTACAACAACATGCACTAATGTATAGGTTTAGGCAATCTGCTACATTCATTTAGGATTTCACTTCCTATCGGTCAGCAGCAGCAGTTCACATTGAAATCACAGATACAACATTTATACAGCAAAAGCATCACAGCAGAGGTGCAATTAATAAGATTTAGCACAAAAGTCCTGCTGCCTGTGACCAATTTATTTTCACAAGCAAGATCGTTTTCAAAATAACCCAGCTTTCTAGGAATAGAGCAAAATCAACACTTGGGCACTGACAGGGTTAAATACGCATATTGTGGTGATGTGTATGACCAGAAGTCATCCTACTCCTGGATTAAGATAAACCGTCATTCCAAAACCAATGCACTATGTTCTGACCCACACCCTTCATGAAAAATGTTTTGTCAAAACTCATAATAACCCCACTCCCCAGAAAAAGCAAAGATTCAAACAGTGAAAGCAAAAATCAGGGTATTGTAAACAAAGGCAGCACCTGCAGGAAAGAACGTGGGTGAATTGAAATTATTTATGTTGCCTGCTGAAAATGTTTTGCAGTCATTTTCTAATCATGTGCTCTTGGTTTTAGATTTTTATCTTGTTTTAAAATATTACTTGCAATTTCTTTTCTTTCACTATATAAATAATATTGTTTTCCGGATGTCAATGTCATTCAGGATGTCAATGTCATTCATGTTTTTGTGCCATGAAATGAAATCTTGAGTCTTGCTAGCAGTTGCTCAATTCTTATGACTATAACAAGTATTAAGTTAGTAGACACTAGTAAGCCTATTACTGGCTAATAAGATGTTAAAACAGCCAGTGGTAAAAGCCATACAGTTCATAGATGCTATTTGTGGTGGAGATAAACTTAATAAGAAACGTTAATCAGTTTAAACCAATGCTAAAGGTGTCTACCAAAATATTGAAACTTGGCATGATGTTTCTGACATTTGTTTTGCTTCGTGGTGTAGTGGTTAAATACACAGCATCTCACGTGGGAGATCTGGGTTCAAATCCCCTGAGGGAACAACATTTATCACTTTTAATTGCAGGCCGGCTGAACTAGGCTTGCCTGGTTCCTTTTGTGGTTATTATCAATTCTATGTTTTGTAATTGTTTTGATTTTACTTTTTTAAGTTTGAGTTTTGTTTGAAAATCCTGATTTGAAATCAATTTGTTAGGTTTACGGAATATTTTAATTAGAATTCAATACAGTAAGGTTTAAAATTGAGACCATATTTGGTATTAAATAGTTTCTGATCTGCAATGTCAGCAATCTGGACTATTGCATTCTTCAGTGTTCACAGGACCTGTTTCTTATGTAGGTGCACTCTCACTCACACACACACAGTTGCTCCAGATATTCATTTGAAAGAACAACTGGTTTGTCAACTTTGACCTTTCGAACATGCTGCTAGATCCCAAAGCATCCTTTGCCACTCCAGAGCCTCATGCCATGCCATCTTTGTACGACAGTCAAAATGTACATGAACATGAGGAGAGAAACATTGCGGGTATCTAGATAGGGCTACTGTACATTGTCTCTAACCTTGTCAGACACACAGTGTTGTACTGCATCAGTACATCACCACAGCACAGTGACACAGACCGAAGACGGTGCTACACCCTGTTGTTTTACTCTCAAACAGGTGTGTCTGCTACGTTCTATATATGGCAGCTGAACACTACACAGTAATACCACACAATCATACTCTACAGCTGAACACTACACAGTAATACCGCACAATCATACTCTACAGCTGAACACGACACAGTAATATCACACAATCATACTCTACAGCTGAACACTACACAGTAATACCACACAATCATACTGTACAGCTGAACACTGCGCAGTAATACCACACAATCATACTCTACAGCTGAACACTACACAGTAATACCACACAATCATACTCTACAGCTGAACACTACACAATAATACCAACACAATTATACTCCTCTACAGCTGAACACTACACAGTAATACCACACAATCATACTCTACAGCTGAACACTACACAGTAATACCACACAATCATACTCTACAGCTGAACACTGCACAATAATACCAACACAATTATACTCCTCTACAGTTGAACACTACACAGTAATACCAACACAATTACAGGTGCTGGTCATAAAATTAGAATATCATCAAAAAGTTGATTTATTTCAGTAATTCCATTCAAAAAGTGAAACTTGAATATTATATTCATTCATTACACACAGACTGATATATTTCAAATGTTTATTTCTTTTAAGTGTGATGATTATAACTGACAACTAATGAAAATCCCAAATTCAGTATCTCAGAAAATTAGAATATTACTTAAGACTAATACTAAAAAAGGATTTTTAGAAATGTTGGCCAACTGAAAAGTAAGAACATGAAAATTATGAGCATGTACAGCACTCAATACTTAGTTGGGGCTCCTTTTGCCTGAATTACTGCAGCAATGCGGCGTGGCATGGAGTCGATCAGTCTGTGGCACTGCTCAGGTGTTATGAGAGCCCAGGTTGCTCTGATAGTGGCCTTCAGCTCTTCTGCATTGTTGGGTCTGGCGTATCGCATCTTCCTCTTCACAATACCCCAT
>JACXGI010002962.1:0-14985 GCA_016801175.1 Esox masquinongy
TTAAAAGTGGAAAACGTTCTGACATGATTTATCTTTGTCTCATTCTTTTACATTACAAAAACCTGGCATTTTAACAGGGGTGTGTAGACTTTTATATCCACTGTAGCATAAACCAAATTCTCAAATTATTGAACACACTTTAGCTATATCTAGATGATTCAAAACATCTAAACTGAAGAAAGAAATTGCCAGCTGTTGTGTGGAGATTGTTACCAAGAACCTTATCTACTTACACTCCATTCTTGACTGGTGGTGGCTCATTCATTACTTAGCTAGCTACTTGCAGACCCTATGGTGAAGACTAATACAGAGATTGTGCAAATCATTTTAGCAGGTGTTCTTCCTTTCAAATCATTCACTACTGTATCATTTTTTCATATAGCCATAGGAACTACTTAGTGTTCTAGCAAGCAAGCTACTCTAACGTTTGTTGGATTAAACTTGAAAATAAAGATAGCTAGCTAACTACATCTTAACTATTTATGTTGCAAAGTAACATTATTGGGGGGACACTTTAACCCGTTTCTAATATTGGGGGGGATATGTCCCCTCCATCCCCCCCGGCTCCTACACCCCAAAATGTGGCTTAGCCCCCCCATCCATGATTTTCTAGTGATGTCCCTGGAAAGAGTTTAACGTTTGTTCCAAAAATATTTTATGTGGCCAAGAGACTTTCTCATCTCTCACTGGAAAATGAAATGGAAATCAGACAGGCTGCGTATTTACATTAATTAATAAGTAGAAACTTCATAATTGATCGTGTAAGTAAAAAATATATGTAAAATGTAGCATAAGCTGCGCATTTAAATGGTTCTGTTCCATGTGTGGGAATATGCCCATATTTAAAGTGGTTGCACAATATTTTGAAACCTTTTTTCTTATAAAAATTAACTGATAACATTGTATTTCAAATCTCTCACCATTTGAGCATAGTATACAATATTATGGATCCTTGAGAAAATAACACCAGGAAGAGATAGTTTTTGCATATGTGGAAGTTCATAAGGTGACAAAACACTCATTGTTTCACTTTACAACCACATTTGTTCTGCCTTTTTGCTCATCTACTTAATGTCCAGACTGAATTGTTGGAAGGGGTTTAGGCTAAGCTAAAAGGGCCTGGCGGGAGGCAGGAAGGAGCGGTGTAGTCAGGCTTTCACCCGTAGTTCTCTCACCAGTGCAAGTGTAATCCTCCCAATGTGGGCCCTTGTACCTCCCATAGTCCTGGTCATCATGGTTGTCCTGGTTGTGAACACGAAAAGGGTTGTTTTACATGTTTCTTATACACTTTTACATCCTGGGGGAAGATCACCCCCCACCCCCTCAGTAGGGGCAGAGTCACACACATAACACCCCCTCCGTCAATGGATATGTCTCTGCTGACCCGTAACGACCTCGCCATTCTGACAACAACAAAGGTGGAAGTGAAAGAGGCATGAGATCACACACATTTAAATCAACTGGGTGGGTGCTCTCATTCACTCAATCCCCACCAGGTTGAATAGGCTACTGACAATGTGCTGGTTGTGTGCCTTCCACTATTATAAAGTGATGGGGAAGAAAAGTGATGGCTATATGTCAGATGTCTATTTTTCTTCATTTATTTTTTTTTCTTTACTCATCTGGGACAGTTATCTGGGACAGTTTGTGATGACCCAACATTTTGATCCCAAATATAATATCAATTATTTAGTACAATTAAGGTGTGCCTCTGCTACAACAATGTTAATAACATTGCAAAAATATATATGAAGAGTGAAGATGAAAAACGACTATTGGCACACTTTTATTTTTTTTAATACCTCTGAATTAGAATGAATATATCATATCATATAAATACGAGTATCAGAACATGAAAAAGGATTAAGGACATCAACCTCTTCAGTGGTGGCAGCTTCAGTCTCTGACTTGATGGTTTCCATTAAAAACGTCAGATAAGGTCATGTAGACTGAGCGGTACTTTCGTTTTTTTTCTATAGCCTGATATTTAGTTTACTGCTGAGTCTTAACTCATGATAATTGGATTACTTACAGGAATGGAAATTTTGGCAGTAGGATAATTGGGTTGAAATGGTTTATTTGCAAGGACATACAAAACATACAATAGTTAGAACAATGTATTATTTGTGAAATATTTAACACTATGGTTCCACCCATCATTGTAGACAAATGATCTTCCTTTAATCTATGGGCAAAATCATAAAGTAATATTTATTGGATATTTGTGAGTTGGGCATTTGTGAGAATAACATGATACATCATCTCACAAATGGCCAACAGAGCAGCAGTAAACAACTGCTTTATTGATCAGTTAGCAAATTAATATCCAATAGGTTTTTCTATAATAACAGAATAAATGGAAATCAAAGATTGATACATGCTTTTTTGCAGTACTTATGAGAGTTACTTATGTTAGTATTTCTTAGTTGTATGAGTTGGTATGGCTTATTAATTTCTGTAGTTGTACAGTATTCATTATTAGCAATCATGCCACTATATATGATTTGGACTGGTCATTTGATTGGGTAATGAGAGATGAGCCTTAAAGAACAATGACATGGCTGAAACGACGAGAGGTATTTTTCAAATATAAAACAAATCCACAGTAGATAAGAGTAGTTTTTGCACACAGTGAGAGCGAGTGCTCTGGAAGCAGTGGGCCTGCAGGTCCCGTAGTGTGACCAGAATGTGAGGTGATCCAGGTCTGTCTGGCACCCGGGTGAAACGGGGGGCTGCTGTTGAGCTACCCTAAGCCACCTTGCCCTTCTCTCTTTGGCCCATGTCCCCATGGATTAAGTGGCCCTTGCTACCTCTCTTGTAGGGCTGGGAAACTTCTTACTTCCACAGATGAGGTGCCTCCTTTTTCTTTTTGCTCAGTTAGGGGGAGCAAATGACCAGCGAGAACTCAATTAGCAACATGTCTCTGCCCCGACATGGGTCGATACGGAAGCTTGTTCCAGTAGGCCTGGTCATGCAGAGTGACAAGGAGAGAGAGAAAGAAGAGAGTGGCATCTGCCCCAACACAGATTTGCTTAATTGAGTTTGACTCCCACAATTACAGGGTAATAATGGCTTTTGAATAGAACCAGTGAAAGGCTTGCAGCCCGATCAGTTGCTCTGTACTCCCTTGTGTTGTCAGCTGGCCTGGGCCAGCCAGAGAAAGACACACAGAGAGAGGGGAATTGCCACTGGACATTGGTTAAGCAGTGGTTATTGAGTCCTTGATAGGACCCCAGGAGACCGCGGGATCAACAATGGTGAAATTAATGTGCAAGGCGCGATGAGAATGTCAGCGCCACGGGAGGCGTGTGGCCTTTGAGCCTGCCTTCTTCGCCAATATGATGGCGCTCTCTTGAGCGCTTTGACTGGGCTTGGCATGTCTGTTTGTTTGTACTTGTTGTTGTATTTTTGTCACTGCATTGTGTTGCCAAATGCTCTCCATTTGGGTTATTTGGTTGCTTACCCAATCAGGGGCACAACCAGGTCTCCTTTGGAATAACAAAATATAGTTACGTAGTATTTTTTTTACAGTTACTTAAATTGGAGCTATTTCATCTATTTACATTGCTACATTAACAACACCACATTCAAACCGTGTTTCTACTGATTGTTTACAAACAACAGTGTTTGAAAATGTATTTGAATGTTTATCTGACCAAGTTCTCTTTCAGACCCTTGTTTTAGACTGATCTAAACCAGAATGCTTGAAGTAGTTGAACACAGATCTTCCAGAGTACACATGTCTGGTAAAACTGTTTTGAAATAATACAGAGGTAATAAAACTATCAATGAAAGGCTGGTGTTTTATGCACAGCAATCTCAGCACAGCAACAGAACATAAATTAACTTTAGAATAAAGTAATACATGCTCCCTGTTTCTGCTCTCACAACAGATCTTATAATAGAGCTTTTAGTGAGATAAAAATACAAAGGCTATGTTGGTCAAAATATGTTTTTGTCTCACGAAAAGCTTTATGAAAAGATCAATTGCAGGAGCACCAAAAGGTAAGCGAACATCACTTTATGCTACAATAAAACCATAAACCAGGACTTGAACTAATATGCATTTTCTACTCAGTCATATATTCAAGGCTTCTTATTCACAGCCTGTATGTTTACACATAGCCTATTTAAAGGAATAGACAAGCCAAATTACAAAATAGTATTCCATAGACAAGGGAGATACTACCATCCTCGATTTGGGTTTATTGATTTTAAAATAAAAAATCAAGTAATGACATCAATGTTGTGTACATTACCTTGGAGACAATAGACGCATTGTGACTTTCATCATGCTTATACCAGTATTGCTAAGTAAAAATATTAAAGCACAAATTAACAAATACAAATGTAATGTATCCAATTATATTTGCTCTGGATAGGAGGGTCTGCTAAATGACTAAAATGTCCACTAAATTACTAAATTAAATTAAACTAAACTAAATTAGTTTCTGATCTAGATTCTGCCAGAAGACTCCTGCTGTTTCTGGTCACAACCCATCTGTTCCCACTGGAATTTTTGACACACTGGTCATCGGAGTGTTTAAACATATTGATGAACGATATAGCCTTAAAAGTTAACAGAGGTGTGAAACATTTTTATCTCTTACTAGCTAGATAGCCAACAATAGCGAACAGTCACATCAACCTCAGTAGCCAGAATAACTAATTATTACCTTTTTTAGGCTAAATTAATTTATATACACTACCATTCAAAAGTTTGGGGTCACTTAGAAATTTCCATGAAAACATGCATGAAATTAGTTTAAATATGAAATGTAGCAAAAATGAATAGGAAATATAGTCATTGACAAGGTCAGCAATAATGATTATTAATTGAAATAATAGTTGTGTCCTCTGATGAAAATAATGGTTTAATCAAAGAATCCTCCATTTGCAGCAATTACAGCCTTGCAGACCTTTGGCATTCTAGTTGTGCATTTGTTGAGGTAAACTGAAGAGATTTCACCTCATGCGTCCTAAAGCGCCTCCCACAAATTGAATTGGCTTGATGGGCACTTCTTATCATACGGTCAAGCTGATCCCACAACAGCTCAATAGGTTTGAGATCTGGTGACTGTGCTGGCCACTCCATTACAGACAGAATACCAGCTGACTGGTTTTCCCTAAATAGTTCTTGCATAGTTTGGAGCTGTGCTTTCGGTCATTGTCCTGTCATAGGAGGAAATTGTCTCCAATTAAGCGCTGTCCACAGGGTATGGCATGGCGTTGCAAAATGGAGTGATAGCCTCCCTTCTTCGAGATCCCTTTTACCTTGTACAAATATCCTACTTTACCATCACCAAAGCAACCCCAGACCATCACATTGCCTCCACCATGCTTGACTGGTGGCGTCAATCCAGGGACGCCGACAGGAATGACAGGGCCTGGGACAGAATTTAACATTTAGGACCCAAACCACGGGCCAAAAAATAAATTAATAGTAATTATATTACTGTCCAAAAAACAGGTCATAAACGTTTTATCGTTTAATGTTTTAATTCATAGCTAGGCCACATTCAAATCCCTTTGTTTTCAACACAGGTAATTAATTATGTCACATCTTTTCAATTCATAACCTACTCAGGCCCAATCAGCCATTACTTAACTGCTACACATATTTAGACGTTCTCTTTTA
The DNA here is from genome assembly GCA_016801175.1 of Esox masquinongy. Taxonomy (NCBI): domain Eukaryota; kingdom Metazoa; phylum Chordata; class Actinopteri; order Esociformes; family Esocidae; genus Esox; species Esox masquinongy. The sequence continues at coordinate 5,639 of JACXGI010002962.1, forward strand.
GATTTGTCCTTCCATTTTTATGCTCCAAGTTTTGGTTGCATGGTGGCAATGTTTAGCCAGATAGCTAGTTGAAATTTTTTTACGCTGCACTATGTTGAATTCTTTCATTAAAAAAAAACAATTACAGCATTTTGCAATTACTCACCCGTCAGAAAGCGGTTACACACCAATGCCCGATAGAGAATTACGTTCCGAATAAAACTATGAAAAATGAAATTATCGGTTCCAAAAAAAGTGCTAACTCTTATCATAGCCTTGCTAACATTAGCTTAGGGTTCCTGGTAGGTAGCTACAGAGAGTTGGTCTAAGTCTTCTTTCGCTTTGCCGTTTTCGTAGTGTATGCGGTAGTAGACAACGGAGGAACAGACTGTTTCTCATCCTGGTCTCTAGCTGCCATTATAGTTTCTTACAGCAAGCAAACTTCGCTCCTTACGGCATTCTTATGGTATATATAATATCATCCAGGTAAAATGCGCGTTCACAAAATAAACCAAGGAAGAAAGCCTGCCTCGCAGAAGGCGATTGGCTGGAATGGGATTGGCTGGGTAGTAGCGGCGTGCTCCAAAAATGATAAAATGCAATTCTTCTGTTTAATAACTGTCAACCATCTCAATAGTACTGAATGCTAACACTGACTGACATATTAATAATTACATTTAAGCCATCCAAATGCCCTCCCCCCAGGCCTGGGCCCGGTTGTCCCCCCTGTCGGCGTCACTGCTTCAATCACTCCTCCAGCATCTTTTAATTCGGTCTGCATCTCACAATGTTATTTTTTGTGATCCAAACACCTCAAAAAAGATTTGTCTGTCCAAAACATTTTTACAGTCCTCTTCTGCCCAGTGTCTATGTTCTTTTGCCTGTCTTAATCTTTTCTTCTTATTGACCAGTCCGAGATACGGCTTTTTCTATGCAACTCTGCCTAGAAGGACAGAATCCCAGAGAGACTGGTGAGACTGGTGTTTTGCGGGTACATTTAATGAATCTGCCAGTTGAGGACCTGTGAGGCGTCTGTTACTGTACTCAAACTAGACACTGTAAGGTTGTCCTCTTGCTCAGTTGTGTACCGGGCCTCCCACTCCTCTTTCTATTAACAATGTGAGAAATTAACAATGTCTACACTGTATCTAAGTGATCCAAAACATTTGACCGGTAGTGTATATCTCTGCAAAAACAAATCAATACTATCCAGCAAACCAGTTTTTGCTTTGTTGGACCTGGGTTTACTATGCATTTAATATCAGTTCATGTGTTTGGTGATAAAAGTTAACTTTCATGGACAGGATATCGAGGCGTAGTCGGGGTGGGGAGGGGTTGCAGTTCGGTGGGCTGGGGATCTCATCGCTGCTTTATGCGGATGATGTGGTCCTGATGGCATCATCGGTCTGTGACCTTCAGCACTCACTGGACCGGTTTGCAGCTGAGTGTGACGCAGTTGGGATGAGGATTAGCACCTCAAAATCTGAGGCCATGGTTCTCAGCAGGAAACCGATGGAGTGCCTCCTCCGGGTAGGGAATGAGGCGTTACCCCAAGTAAAGGAGTTCAAGTATCTCGGGGTCTTGTTCGCAAGTGAGGGGACTATGGAGCGGGAGCTTGGCCGGAGAATCGAAGCAGCGGGGGCAGTATTGCATTCGCTTTACCACACCGTTGTGACGAAAAGAGAGCTGAGCCGGAAGGCAAAGCTCTCGATATACAGGTCAATTTTCGTTCCTACCCTCACCTATGGTCATGAAGGCTGGGTCATGCCCGAAAGAACTAGATTGCGAGTACAAGCAGCTGAAATGGGTTTTCTCAGAAGGGTGGCTGGCGTCTCCCTTAGAGATAGGGTGAGAAGCTCAGTAATCCGTGAGGAACTCGGAGTAGAGCCGCTGCTCCTTTGCATCGAAAGGGGTCAGTTGAGGTGGTTCGGGCATCTGGTAAGGATGCCCCCAGGACGTCTCCCTAGGGAGGTGTTCCAGGCACGTCCAGCTGGGAGGAGACCTCGGGGTAGGCCCAGGACTAGGTGGAGAGATTATATTTCGACACTGGCCTGGGAACGCCTCGGGATCCCCCAGTCAGAGCTGGCAAATGTGTCTCGGGAAAGGGAAGTTTGGGGTCCCCTGCTGGAGCTGCTGCCCCCGCGACCCAATACCGGATAAGCAGATGAAGATGATGATGATGTGTTTGGTGATTTGGATTTCTGTAACTTTGTAGGAGCTAGGTGTAAGGCACATATTGGACATTCAACAGGATTAACAAGGTGAAATTATGAAATTGTAACAGTTACTATAAACAGCTAAGCATTTAACCATGTTAATTAAGTCTGGTGATTTCTTGTTTGACTGACATAATATACAATGTCAGTCTTTTACCAGACAATACCCACTTTTACCAGAGGAAAGAGAGCACTCAGACATACAAATAAACGTTCCACTGTTAGCCGACTTCAGTGGACTTTTAAAGCACACACCCATCAATCATTATTAGGCCTAATGATGTCCCCATTTTGACACTGGAGAATCAGTGTGGGCAAATAGCCCTGGGAAGAGGAGCAACATAGAGCAAGATAGCTTTTCTCTGATATAATTTGCGACCGCAAATTACAAAACAGAAGCCATAATAATGTGCAAAGTCAAGTTTGGTGAGGGAGAAAATGGAAAAATGTAGGGCTGTGTGCCACCCTAATGGATATCCTTGTAGCCGGAAGAAAATAGGACACAATAATGTCTCCTTAATGTGCGCCAGCGGTGTTTCAGGGAACGTATCAGGAGAAATGTCCCCTGTCATTTCTGCAAGCAATCACTTAATGGGACCAGCAAATGTCGACACAAAGGACATGCACTGAGCTAGTTCTGGTTTTGACAGCCAGAATGAATCTCTGCTTCTCGTGAGGGGGGAAATAAACAGAGACAGAGAAAAGAAAAAACAGGCAACACGGGGGGAAAAGGAAAAACAAAAACCTTTCACAATCCATTCGCATCCAATGTGTATAATGTTTCTATACTGCTAAAGTGCAGACAGTGACAGGAATTTCAATTATTTCATTAGAGGGGAAATGAAAAGACTTAAGTGTTGGGATTTCTGCAGTCTTTCATAGATCAATCTAATGTGCGCTCAAATTGGAAATCAACCAAAATGGAAGAGGGAGAGTGAAGCAGCGTCTTCTTAAATCATGCAATTAAAATGGCAAATTAGTTTCTTGATATATTAATTTAAGTGGTTAAGTGGAAGGGTGTCTCTCCCCATCCGAGGTGAGGTGTAGCATGCGTGGGAGGAGCATTGTCTGCATGCTCTTTTGATTAAAGCCACTGCTTAAATGCTGAGAAAAAAGGTTGAAAGCACTTGCTGTCCAAATTAGCCAGCCGAAGGCTTTAAAATTCTATTCTTAAGAGTGGATTTAAGCATTTAGGCAGAATGCGGCTGGCAACTTAAAGGATTCAGAAACATTTTGCTGGCTGCATTCAACACCTTTTAGTGGTCGTGGCTAGAATAGTGGTTTTATGGTTTGTCATCTTGCAAGTGCAATAGAAATTGAGGACAGTGAACACAGTGAGGTTAAGTCATTTAATAATATTTATTCCCTTTCTGTATAATAAGTTCAATATAATATCATCATAGGCTTTAAAATCTATTTGATAACACTATAATATTAGGTTGTATGTCATAATTGGTCATTGTAAAGGCGTATAGGAAATACATTTTCATTTTTTTACAACAATTTAACATCATGAAATTTTTTTATCAACATCCTCAATGTTCTCATCAATAAGCAATTGAATGTAATGTAGTATATTGTACAACATTGTTTTTAGTCTCAATTAACTCATTATACACTGCACAAAAAAATTAAGGAATACAATCATCACAGTATAACAAGTCAATTAAACTTCAGGGATATCAATCTGTCCAGTTAGGAAGCATAAGCGATTGTGAATCAATGTCATCTGTTTTGGGGCAAATGTAAGTGACAACAGGTGCACTGGAGAGGCAAAGGCAACAAAACCCACAAAAAGGGAATGGTTTTGCAGGGGGTGGCCACTGACATTTGATCTCCTCCTTCCTGACTAAATCTTCACCAATTTTGCATTTTGCTAATGTCCTTGTCACTACTGATAGCATGAGGTGGTACCTGCACCCATTCAGGTTGCAAAGGTAGTCCAGCTCCTCCAGGATGGCACATATATACATGCCGCCGCAAGGTGTGATGAAATTTCAATTGTTTAACACAATGTGCAGTAAAGATTTTGAACTTTAATGTATTTCGTTCATCAAGACCAGATGTGTGATTTCAGTGATCCCATAATTTTTTGAGCAGTGTATTTACTGTTGTACAAACATATTTGGGCAACTTAAAACAAAATAAATTAATTATCAATTCTGATTAGTTAAAGAGATTTGTGGTGTTCACTTAAATCTAACTTTCTACACAAGTATTTAATGATAAACCAAACATTGGAATTTAATAAAAAAAAATTGATCCAGAAAGTTTTTAATGAGAAACTAAACAATGGGAGTGAAAATAAAATTTATTGTAAATAGAATTGAACCTAAATACATACGTAATCCACTTGCTATATAAATGTTGGATTGATATCTTTTATTTGACTGTGTTGAGTCTTTCCCGACATTTGTTTCATAAGACGTTAGGGAGAAATTAATTTTATGGCTGTTTTTGTGGTATTTAAAGCAACAGAAAAAAGAAACAGATAATCAACACTGAGATAATTGTTATGTCTTTTTTCCAGCCAGCTGTGGAGTGATTTTATGGTACAGTCTGAACTGTTACATTCACCCCTTCTAAACTTGCTACGTAGCAAGCTACATCAGCCGTTGAGCTGAGTAAAACCCACAATCCGGGTCATGGCATCAATGTAACTGAGGACAAACATGCTTTTGCTAACAGTCAAGTTTCAGGTCCCCCAGCAGCACAGATCCATTGGTAACATTCCAAGCTAGCTGTGGAGTTAGCTTATGGTATGTTCTTAACTCTGTTACAAATGTATATGCAAATTAGGCAAATACTTTATTTCATAATAAAGTCTCAAAATAACACCTGATATATTCAAATATCAAAAATACATTTATAAAGTTACATTTCTACAATAAATGAATAACACTGAATACCCACTGAAATGCCTGAACTCCATATTATTTGTCCCTTCCAGTACAATGTTATATGGACTATAAATCAGTCAGTAGCAACAATTCAGATTACCTTCATACATTGTCAAACTGCATTTATTAGAATATGCATTAGCATATCAAAATGCAACATCTCGATACTTACATCATGACAGAGAGTTATAAGAATGTTATAACTGGCGCGGTCTCGCTGATTCATCAGTGCAACCTTTTATTCTCTGACTGAACTGCCTATCCTATACTTAAATGTGACAATTAATTGAGTACCTGAAATCCCACCAAAATTCTCTGAAATACCTACATTTTTTGTCTATGACATTGTGTTGACTGATTAGTGCTTTTTAAAGTCGGTTTATATATATATATATAGTGGATGTAAAAAGTCCACACCCTGTTAAAATGCCAGGTTCTTGTAATGTAAAAGAATGAGACAAAGACAAATCATGTCAGAACTTTTTCCACCTTTAATGTGACCTATAACGTGAACAATTCAATTGAAAAACAAACTGAAATCTTTGAGGGGGAAAAATAAAAAACTCACAATAACCTGGTTGCATAAGTGTGCACACCCTTAAACTAATACTTTGTTGAAGCACCTTTTGATTTTATTACAGCACTCAATCGTTTTGGGTAGGAGTCTATTAGAATGGCACATCTTGACGTGGCAATATTTGCCCACTCTTCTTTGCAAAAGCGCTCCAAATCTGTCAGATTGGGAGGACATCTCCTGTGCACAGCCCTCTTCAGATCACCCCACAGATGTTCAACTGGATTCAGGTCTGGGCTCTGGCTGGGCCATTCTAAAACGTTAATCTTCTTCTGGTGAAGCCATGCTTTTGTGGATTTGGATGTGTGCTTTGGGTCGTTGTCGTGCTGAAAGGTGAACTTCCTCTTCATCTTCAGCTTTCTAACGGACGCCTGAAGGTTTTGTGCTGAAATTGCCTGGTATTTGGAACTGTTCATAATTCCCTCCACCCTAACTAAGGCCCCGGTTCCAGCTGAAGAAAAACTGCCCCAAAGCATGATGCTGCCACCACCATGCTTCACTGTGGCTATGGTGTTCTTTGGGTGATGTGCAGTGTTGTTTTTGCGCCAAACATACCTTTTGGAAATATGGCCAAAAAGTTCAACCTTGGTTTCATCAGACCATAACACATTTTCCCATGTGCTTTTGGGGGACTTGATGTTTGTTTTTGCAAACTTCAGCCGGGCTTGGATGTTTTTCTTTGTAAGAAAAGGCATCCATCTTGCCACCCTACCCAATAGCCCATTCATATGAAGAATACGGGAGATTGTTGTCACATGTAGCACACAGCCAGTACTTGCCAGAAATTCCTGCAGTTCCTTTAATGTTGCTGTAGGCCTCTTGGAAGCCTCCCTGACCAGTTTTCTTCTCATCTTTTCATCAACTCTGTTGTGCCATATTTTCTCCACTTGATGATGACTGTCTTCACTGTGTTCCATGGTATATCTAATGCTTTGGAAATTCTTTTGTACTCTTCTCCTGGCTGATATCTTTCAACAATGAGATCCCTCTGATGCTTTGGAAGCTCTCTGCTGACCATGGCTTTTGCTCTGAGATGCAACTAAGAAACTGTCAGGAAAATCCTACTAGAACAGCTGAAGTTTATTTGTGATTAATCAGAGTCACTTTAAATGAAGGCAGGTGTGTAATGACTTCTATTTAACATGAGTTTGAATGTGATTGGTTAATTCTGAACACAGCCACATCCCCAGTTATAAGAGGGTGTGCACACTTATGCAACCAGGTTATTGTAAGGTTTTTATTTTTCATTTTTGCCCCTCGAAGATTTCATTTTGTTTTTCAATTGAATTGTTCACATTATAGGTCACATTAAAAGTGGAAAATGTTCTGACATGATTTATCTTTGTCTCATTCTTTTACAACACAAAAACCTGGCATTTTATTAGGGGTGTGTAGACTTTTTATTTTTATATCCACTGTATATATATATATATCATTAAAGATCATCTCAACAAAAAAAATCTCAGCTTTAAAACAAAATATTTGCCATTGATATAAATCAAAAATATTTGCCATTGATATAACATTTATTATATTTTCAAAATTGATTACAATTTTTTGTAAACAGGATAATTCTGGTTTACAGTAAGTCTAGTTCAAAACTGAGTTTTGCAAAATGATAGGTAAAACTGAAATTAATTATCAGGTTAGTTGTGTTCCCAGTCAAATAATTTATTTTTATCTGTAAGGACTCTAGATCTGAGAACCTCCTCAAGACGTTCTAAATCAAAAAATGACTGATCATCCAATGTCCTAACAATCAATAGGTTCCATTTGATTGGTCAACAAAATCAGTGGGTTTGACCAGACCCAGATGGGTAAATAAAAATAAAGGTTGCCATAATTTGTTAGAGATTATCCATTCGCTGATATCTTTGTTTTGTGTGACACCTCTGAATTTACCATAACCTAAATGACAGTAATGACTTCTCCAACTTCTGAAAGAAATCCTTTATGATGCTGGGCCTTCTGACTTGCTCCACCTCTCATCTCTTAACCTTTGACTCTTCTCCCTCAGCCATTATAAGCCTTTTTGCTATCATTGCTAGCAGTCTGAAAAGAATTAAACAATTAGTCTTGTAAGATCTACATAATGGTGGTGGCCATTACTGCAGCGCTTATCACCATAATTTATTCACATGACTAATAAAATATTTCTGAGTTATATGTTACTTTGTGTTTATAAGATTACTTTATTATTTAATAAAGTCAGTCTCATTTTTTTCAACCTTCCACAGTACCAGCCATAAGTAGCCAAGCAAAAATGTAATTGTGTTATTCCCGTGCACCCCTTAGCGAGGCAAAAAGTAGTAACTAACTGTTTTATGCTATAGAGAGCCATCAACCAAAATGAATTAAATAATTCAGTTTTTCAAATACATAATATTTTTAAGTCTGTACACGAAATGTAACAATTATCAATACACTTACCTTGTAGCACACTCATCACTATGAGTAATGTCCAATGCCCATCTTTGTCTCTTCATCTGTGAGTACCCAGGCGCAATGATATAGTCATTGTTTTTAATTACAACATATTTTGCACTCCAGGTTGCATCGCATCTATGTCTAATGAAATTTTAACTTTAAATGTCCAGTGTCTCACAGGGTTTCCGATTCTCAACCTAAGTAACTGACCACATTCACTCCTCAAATTAAAGGTGGTAATCCACATCCAAAAACACAAATCATGATATTCCTATACATTTGGTGGAAGACATCCAGTATGTTCTATTAGTGGGTAAACTAACTTTTTTTCAAAATTATTTAACTTCTGTGTGAACCATTTGTAAAATCTGGAAATCGAGCATCATAGCTATTAAATTATATACTAACACATTTCATAATGCTTTCAAAACAATTACTTACACTCCAGATCTCAAAAGATAAGCCAGTTGATGGTATGTGCATACTCATTATAGGGTATTGTGTGTAGACTGTTGACGAACAAATCTATTGAAACCATTCAAGAATAATGCTGTAACGTAACAAAATGTGGAAAAATAGAAGTAGTCTGAATACAACCCTGTTTCCCAAAAAGTTGGGATGGTGAGTAAAATGCAAATAATAACAGAATGCAATGATGTGCAAATAATCTATCCTTGTACTTAATTAAAAAATAGTTGAAAGACAACATATCAAGTGTTGAAATAATAAAATAAAAATAAATGCCCATTTTAAATTTGATGCCAGCAACACGTATTAACAAAGTTGGGACAGGGACATGTTTACCATTGTTGCATCACCTCTTCTGTTAACAATACTCCGTGAGCGTTTGGGAACTGAGGAAACCAAATGCTGTAGTTTTGCAAGTGAAATGTATTCCCATTCTTGCTTGATATAGGATTTCAGCTGCTCAACAGTTCAGGGACTCTTTCGTCATACTTTTCGTTTCATAATGCGCCAAATGTTGTCAGTGGTGTCAGGTCTGGACTGCAGGCAGGCCAGTTGAGCACCCGGACTCTTTTACTATGGAGCCATGCTGTTGTAATACATGCAGTATGTGGTTTGGCATTGTCTTGCTGAAATAAGCAAGGTGTCTGGGTGGCATCAAATGTTGCTCCAAAACCTGTATATACAGTGCCTTGCGAAAGTATTCGGCCCCCTTGAACTTTTTGACCTTTTGCCACATTTCAGGCTTCAAACATAAAGATATAAAACTGTAATTTTTTGTGAAGG
>JACXGI010002962.1:15085-67660 GCA_016801175.1 Esox masquinongy
TCAGCCCCCTTAAGTTAATACTTTGTAGCGCCACCTTTTGCTGCGATTACAGCTGTAAGTCGCTTGGGGTATGTCTCTATCAGTTTTGCACATCGAGAGACTGAAATTTTTGCCCATTCCTCCTTGCAAAACAGCTCGAGCTCAGTGAGGTTGGATGGAGAGCGTTTGTGAACAGCAGTTTTCAGTTCTTTCCACAGATCCTCGATTGGATTCAGGTCTGGACTTTGACTTGGCCGTTCTAACACCTGGATATGTTTATTTGTGAAGCATTCCATTGTAGATTTTGCTTTATGTTTTGGATCATTGTCTTGTTGGAAAACAAATCTCCGTCCCAGTCTCAGGTCTTTTGCAGACTCCATCAGGTTTTCTTCCAGAATGGTCCTGTATTTGGCTCCATCCATCTTCCCATCAATTTTAACCATCTTCCCTGTCCCTGCTGAAGAAAAGCAGGCCCAAACCATGATGCTGCCACCACCATGTTTGACAGTGGGGATAGTGTGTTCAGGGTGATGAGCTGTGTTGCTTTTACGCCAAACATAACATTTTGCATTGTTGCCAAAAAGTTCGATTTTGGTTTCATCTGACCAGAGCACCTTCTTCCACATGTTTGGTGTGTCTCCCAGGTGGCTTGTGGCAAACATTAAACAAGACTTTTTATGGATATCTTTAAGAAATGGCTTTCTTCTTGCCACTCTTCCATAAAGGCCAGATTTGTGCAGTATACGACTGATTGTTGTCCTATGGACAGAATCTCCCACCTCAGCTGTAGGTCTCTGCAGTTCATCCAGAGTGATCATGGGCCTCTTGGCTGCATCTCTGATCAGTCTCTGATCTCCTTGTATGAGCTGAAAGTTTAGCGGGTCTTCGTAGATTTGCAGTGGTCTGATACTCCTTCCATTTCAATATTATCGCTTGTACAGTGCTCCTTGGGATGTTTAAAGCTTGGGAAATCTTTTTGTATCCAAATCCGGCTTTAAACTTCTCCACAACAGTATCTCGGACCTGCCTGGTGTGTTCCTTGTTCTTCATGATGCTCTCTGCACTTTAAACGGACCTCTGAGACTATCACAGAGCAGGTGCATTTATACGGAGACTTTATTACACACAGATGGATTCTATTTATCATCATTAGTCATTTAGGTCAACATTGGATCATTCAGAGATCCTCACTGAACTTCTGGAGAGAGTTTGCTGCACTGAAAGTAAAGGGGCTGAATAATTTTGCACGCCCAATTTTTCAGTTTTTTATTTGTTAAAAAAGTTTGAAATATCCTATAAATTTCGTTCCACTTCATAATTGTCCCACTTGTTGTTGATTCTTCACAAAAAATTTCAGTTTTATATCTTTATGTTTGAAGCCTGAAATGTGGCAAAAGGTCGAAAAGTTCAAAGGGGCCGAATACTTTCGCAAGGCACTGTATTGTTCAGCATTATATATACAGGTTTTGGACCTCAGTCTCAATTAAAAGACGGCAGAGTTTATGGATCTTGTTTATATATTGTTTCTCCTTTGCATGGTAGAGTTTTAACTTGCAATTGGGGATGCAGTGATGTGCTATGTTCACAGACAATGGTTTTCATGCAGTGATTTCCACTACAGAATCATGTCTGTTTTTAATGCAGTGTTGCCTGCATTAAACAATATCCAATATTGTTATTTTCGACCTTGTCTCTTGTGTACAGAGATTTTTCCAGATTCTTTGAATCTTTTAATGATATCATGTACCGTAGATGATGTGATCCAGGTTTATTTTTTTTGCATTACACAACTTTTCTAGTCTTTTGTTGCCCTGTCCCAACTTTCTTGAAACGTGTTGCTGGCATTAAATTCAAAATGAGCACATTTTTAAAGAAACAATCAAATGTCTTAGTTTGAACATATGTTGTCTTTGTACCATTTTTTTTATTGAATACAGGTCAATTTGACCAAAATAACAAGGAGATCTGAGGTTTGTGTTGCGTTGAGAGCATTTTGTATGAACCAGTATATCAAACAAAGCTGTTAAACGCACCAGCTGCTCTTTTTCTATTCAGTCTGATTTGCCATAAATTTGGCGTCTGAACTGTGAATTCATAAAAATCATAACATTATGTAGTAATCATAATATAATATTGCAATTGATTGGACTAATTCCAAAAGTGTGCACAGGGAATATCAAAAGTCTGTACACTCTTACTGAAAATGCAGATTATGTTGATGTAAAGGCTAAAAGCAAGATAAATCATGTTAGGCCTTTTTTCATTGAGAAGATCTTGTTACTAACAATATTTAAGCAAAACATATTTTGATCATTTTTCTGACATATATATTGAAAATAAAAACTGTTATTATGAAGTTTGCACATCCTTTTAATGGAATTAAACTGTTTTCAGATCACGTTCCAAATTACGTACACAGGTAACTCGTCACCTCATATCAATTAAAGTTACTCTGATTAGCCCTATATACATTCAGTTATTCCTTTAGGATTGTCTTGATGGTTTTTTGTGGTTGTGTACTGCAGAGATAGCTATGGTCTACAAGGAGCTGTAATGATCTACGGGACATTATGGTTGAAAGAGAAGTCCTTAAATAAAACCTGATCCAGAGCGCACAGGACTTCAGACTAGGCTGAAGATTCATCTTTCAGCACCACAATGATCTGAAGCCCACAACCAAGGCAGTGCTGGAGGGGCTCCGGGACAGGTCTGTAAATGTCATTTTGAGTTTGGCTGCTTGGTGTTCTTTTCCCAAAACATAACATACTCAGTTATATTGAGGTCTGGGCTCTCCAGTGGCCAGTCTAAAGTGTGATCCCTCAAATACCTTTTTTTTTACAGCACAGTCAATTCTTGTATGTTTGTATTGTATTAATGTGTATATATTCTATTTTATGTAGTGTTTTAAAAAAAAAACTCTTACTGCCCAGTTAAATAGCTTTATTTATAAATGGCTTAAGATGTCTGCATAGTACAGTACTATATGTGTGTGCTCTTCATATCAAGTTAATCTGTCAAAAGCAAGATGGATTTGAGGAAGATGTATTTGCTCTTCTAGCACAGAGGGATATTGTCCACTTTGATGATGTAGAATGATATCAAAAACCCTTCTGGTTGCCTAGTTGAAATGGAAGAAAATAGGCGGGTGTCTATAAAAATGAAGTTGGAAGTAAGTACGCCACTCACTGAGGGAGGGGCCTTTTCCCGGGGCATGTTGTTGTCGTCAATTGGTCTGAGCAACTTGGTGTAATGCAGATAATGGAGCTACTCTTCTCCTTTCATCTTCAAGGTGAGTGTGTGGTGAGCTGAGTGAAGGTCCAACAGGAGAGGCAGATCAGTCGTAATGGACATGCATGAATATACAGCATGGGGATAAAACAAACCATTATTCTAAAAACCTAATAGCCTACTTGCCTAACTTTATTTTCTGTGTGGGTGTGTAATCTGTCATGAAGTTGAATGAAATGGGAAAAATGTACTTTGATGCTGGGGGCAGTTAGTATCATTTTGATTTTGAGTTAGCGTCTGTGAGATTTACTGATTCTCACTTACTGATTTACTGATTCTCACTTACTTCTCACTTCTCATTTACTGAGAGCTTCAGTGCTTGGGGAGAACAGTCAGATGTTTTTTTTCTTCTTTTTAACAGTACAATTTAAAGTACTGTAATACTCTATTAAATAAGAATAATTAAAACATGCGAAACCTGGCTGTACCCTGTTTTCATTATACAGCAACAATTCCTTCAAATATGAATTTTTTCCTAATAGTAAAATTCTGGCTTCATAGAAATACCCTTTCATGTAGAGGGTGCTATGGAGGGTGCTATGAAGTTGATTAAATGATTTTGGTGACATATTTTGTGATAAATATACCAAACATGGCACAGACTAGATACACCGATCAGACATAACATTATGACCACCTGCCTAATATTGTGTAGGTTCCACTTTTACCGCCAAAACAGCCCTGACCCATCGAGGCATGGACTCCACTAGACCTCAGAAGGTGTGCTGTGGTATCTGGCACCAAGACGTTAGCAGCAGATCCGTCAAGTCCTGTAAGTTGCGAGGTGGGGCCTCCATGGATCGGACTTGTTTGTCCAGCACATCCTGCAGATGCTCGACTGGATTAAGATCTGGGGAATTTGGAGGCCAAATCAACACCTTGAACTCGTTGTTGTGTTCCTCAAACCATGTCTGAAAAATTCTTGCTTTGTGGCAGGGTGCATTATCCTCCTGAAAGAGGCCAGTGCCATCAGGGAATAACGGTGCCATGAAAAGGTACACATGGTCTGCAACAATGCTTAGGTAGGTGTTATGTGTCAAAGTAACATTCACATGAATGGCAGGACCCAAGGTGTCCCAGCAGAACATTGCCCAAAGCATCACACTGCCTCCACCTGCTTGCCTTCTTCCCATAGTGCATCCTGGTGCCATGTGCTCTCCAGGTAAGCGACACACGCACCCAGCCATCCACGTGATGTAAAAGGAAATGTGATTCATCAGACCAGGCCACCTTCTTCTATTGCTCCGTGGTCCAGTTCTGATGCTCACGTGCCCATTGTAGGCACTTTGGCAGTGGACAGGGGTCAGCATGGGCCCTGACTGGTCTGCGGCTATGCAGCCCCATACGCAACAAACTGCGATGCACTGTGTGTTCTGACACCTTTCTATCAGTACCAGCATTAACTTTTTCAGCAATTTTAGCTATTACAGTAGCTCGTCTGTTGGATCGGACCACACGGGTCAGCCTTCGCTCCCCACGTGCATCAATGGAGCCTTGGCCACCCATCACTCTGTCACCAGTTCACCTCTTTTCCTTCCTTGGACCACTTTTGATAGGTACTGACCACTGCAGACCAGGAACACCCCACAAGGGCTGCAGTTTTGGAGATGCTGTGACCCAGTGGTCTAGCCATCACAATTTGGCCCTTGTCAAAGTCGCTCAAATCCTTACGCTTGCCCCTTTTTTCTGCTTCTAACACATCAACTTTGGGGACAGGATGTTCACTTACTGCCTAATATATCCCACACACTGACATGTGCCATATTAACGAGATTATCAGTGATATTCACTTCACCTGTCAGTGGTCATAATGTTTTGGCTGATCAGTGTAATTTCATATAGATATTGTGCAACACAACATTTTGCCCCTAGAATGAAATAGCAGACCTTTTGGTCTGGGAGGGATGCAAACCAGTCTAACTGGAATTAATAGCATTGGTGATGCATTCTCTGACTTTACTTAGTTGTTAGAAAAAAATAAGGCATCAATCAATCAGATGTATTTTATGAAGCCCTTTTTACATCAGAAATGAGCTCATACAGATACCCAGGATATGCAGAGTCGGTAAGAAAAACTAGAGGAGCTGGACATTATAACATCTAACAGGAAAAGGACTACCTCCCTCCCCTAGATGTAATTGGTGTACTTCCAACTTCATTGTTATAGAAACCAGACTATTTTCTTCCATTTCAGCAGTCCAAAGGTTTTTTCTTATCATTCTACATCATCAAAGTGGACAATATCCCTCTGTGCTGAAAGAGCAAATGCATCTTCCTTAAATCTTGCCTTAGACAGATTAAGTTTGCTATGAAAAGTACACATGTACAGTACTGTGCTGTACAGAAGTCTTGGGAATGCATTGTGATTGTGATAAAAAAAATGGTACATTTCCCCTATTGTTATATATAAATATAACAGTTGTTATATATAAATATAATATAAACAGTATGTACTTTTAAATACTGTTTATACACCTTTTAAACAGATTTTCGT
Source organism: Esox masquinongy (assembly GCA_016801175.1). Classification (NCBI taxonomy): domain Eukaryota; kingdom Metazoa; phylum Chordata; class Actinopteri; order Esociformes; family Esocidae; genus Esox; species Esox masquinongy. The sequence goes on from JACXGI010002962.1 coordinate 20,847, forward strand.
TATAAATAGTCTTTAAAATATCTGTAAAAATACAAAAAAATTCTCAGATATTTTCTTGGAAAGCGCTAGTATAAGATTCAATATCAGTACTTGTAGTACCTGTTGCATTTACAACATGTCTATTCTACTCTATCATCAATTGGTTCTCACCAGGGTATGGTTGTAGATTGATTTCAGTTAAAGATGCAGGACTTTTGCAAATAACAAAACCAATGTATAAACCTTTAGTTTTGGGATGGATGTGTAATGTTGTTTACATGTACACTGTAAATAGTCTATAAAGTTGAATCACCGTCATACTTGAGTTAGCCATTATATTTGTTTGAAAGCAGGTGGTTTGAAACAGGTGGTTTTGATGACATGGGGCACATATTGGCCCATAAATGACACTACACAATTTTCTGCTTCTTTAATGGGATAATTAAATGGAATGGTGTCATAATGGCAGAAATGAATAGAATCATTCCTCCACTGACTGGCTATATATTATTATGAAAGGGGTCCTGATACAGCGGCAGTCTGAATGTCTTAACCAGTATCAATACCCCAACCGACACATTCTCTTACCTCAGAACATTAGTAGTAAGAGACTACCTGGTAATGCCAATCTTCAAAGAAGGTTCTCAAAAATTTTTTTATCAAATCCAACATTCTCTCACCGGAATAATATTGTCGCTGAGTGGGATGAGCTAACAAGCTACATGATTTGAGAAATCTCATCAGTTTTGTATTTAAACCCTTTATTTCAGAACAGTGATAGTTACTTAACATTATTACACGCGCTAGGGCTAGGAGCTACTGCTTCGTACAGATCAGCCAGGATTTGGCCTTGCACTTTCTCACACCACCAAAGTGTGCGGTTATTCCTTTGTGTGTTAATGATTACTTACAGCACAGGCAAACAATTAACCAACCCCTTTATCCCATCATAAGACTGGATAGTGCTGGAGATACCACAGTCCTATTCAGAACTGGGTAAAATTACTTCTATTTATTTTGTCCCACACTCATGGAATGCTAATCAGAGTGATCTGAAGTTTTAGTGCCTATAAGACGTTTCTTAGATATTCAGTTTTTATTATCATTTGTGATTGTTTTTCTTAATGTATGTTTTATTTACATTTTTCATGTGTTATTATTGTTGTACAATAAGGCCCAGCTGTAAAAGAGTCCTTGGTCTCAGTTGATTTCTCTGTATAAATAAAAATATGGTTCATGCCCATTCGAATGTTGTAATTCTTAATTATAAACTGTGTGGTTTGAACGCTGAATGCTGATTATCTGAAAGTCAGGATTTATGAGACCATATACTAGGGCTGGGTCAATAAAATAAAATTGAAAAAAAATTAGAAAAACTTTAATCTAATAGAGAATATTTGCACTAACAAGTTGTTTTATCCCATGCATTAATATTGGAGGAAAAGAAAAACATTTAGGCAACATGCGACAAATATGCAATGGTTCAGGATTGGAATATTACTGCATGTCACTTAATAATTTTACTTGTACATTCTTTTTAACATTGTAGTTACACTTTTATGGAATGCCAATACACTATCACTACACTATCAACAGGCTTTCATTGTTACATATGCTATGATGCGGGTAAAGTTCTGATTTGAACTGAACATTCATTTCAATAGAAAAAGGGAGAAAAATCACATGTATTTCTAAATCACAACTCAGAAAATGTGTAGTGACTGCAATTTCTGTTCATTATTTCCAGGCTAGTTCTATAATTAGTGTTTGTTATTGTTCTCTGTTTTATTTTACAAGTTAATTTTGACAAGCAAAGACAAGGTAATTCTTCAGTGCTGCTTCTCACAGGACAAAGTCAAAGAGACTGAGATTCGGGAACCATACTCCAATGAACTCTCAGATGTTTTCTCAAACAAAGAATTGTTTCTGGGCTATGGCAACACAATCTGGCTTGTTAGCGGACCGATTGAAGCTATTAAGAAACACTGCGTTGCTTCAACATTTACAACTGCAGTTTTTTTCAATTTTGCACAGTGAAAGAAATTAATGAAGTTTTGTGGCCTTGATGTTCTGTCAATTGCTTGATCATACTAGTGGCAAGTAAAGGTAGGCATGGTTGTCCTTGTTCAATAGAGCCATTTGACTTTTCTCAGCAATGTTTCTATCAGCCATGACATTGCATGATAGCCAGGTTAATACATTTTCTCTGGCTTTGTAAAGACTACAGGCTGATGGATCCCTGCTTTCTTATCAAACTGTGTTCCCTCAGAGGTGGGCTTTTTACAATGAGGGAAGTTCTAGTTTTTACAGATTTTCAGGAGTTAGCTAGCTAGCAAGTCCGTATGAGGTTGTAAAATAATAAAATGTTGATGGCAACTATACTAGGTTAATACCATATAAATGGGAATATATAGGAAAATAGAGCAGTAGTAAAATTTCCCTTTAAATGTTCTTTATAGGCTGTTCTTAATAGGTTTGTGGCCTGATTATTTCTGGTGGTTCATAAACGTGAATGATAAAAGCTATCAATATTTATGGGATCAAATTTGAGTTCCTTGAGTTACATAAAGGTGTGCCTCAAGATTTGATACTCTGCCCTTTACTGTTTACTGCCTTTTCAAATTTGAAAGAGGACTTTCTGGTGCAGCAGAAGACTTTCTGAACTTAACTTGCAAAATAAAAAAAGGCATGCTTTTGACTCATTCACATACATCTTTGTATGTAAAAAAAGAGCAGCACTTTCTGGCATTTTTTTTAATAAAGCACTAATGCAGAATCATCCTGAATATTTAACAATGTTGATAAATTTTTTAATTAATATTTTTTGAACCAATTCAAATGATTGGATTACACTATCGGCTGCCATGTTTTCTACAGATAGTGGTAAAATAACTTTTTTCTTTATGCGCCGATCACGTCGCTGTTGTCTTCCTCCTCTTTTGGCTCCCACGTCACTGGGCTAGCTCGGCATAAAGGGCTGTAATACAGCACTTTTCTCTTTTTCTCCTATAGCTTCTCCCTCAAGTTGGTTCTTTGGGCCTCTTACATTTTCCCCCAAACAATGCCTGATTTGGCACAATTGTACCTCATTTTGGGGAAGCTGCTGAGCTGCATTTAGGGGCATATGGTTCTCACAGGGTGTTGGCCTGGCACTGATCCAGAATAGGGTGCCTCTGCACGACAACATTTATTTTGGAATTGTGTTCCTTAATTATGTATATTCATGTTTCATGTTTTCGCAGCACTTGTAAGCACAATGGGAAAAGAGGGGTCTCACAACTTTCAGCATAGTTGCTAACATTGTCACATGCCACAGGGCCGCTCTGAAGTCTGACGCTGTAGACAGGTTAGTATTCCTAGCAAGAAACTTGGCAGCCACTATGCCAAACAAAAATTACAAATTGCCCATATTGACTATATTGGACAATTCAGTAGGTTTGTGAATACTGTATGTCTGTATGTCGGAATGAAACTATAAGCATTGTATTCATGAGCAGTCATCCAACAACATCAAACTTGACAATATCTATGACACCAGCAGGTCCAAAACAGTCTTAGTCAGGCTAGAATATTTCGGTCAAGTGATTGATTACACTGGTAAAGAATCATGCATGAACTGGGTCAGCCCAACTTTGGCCCATGCCATCAGACTGAAGCATACAGTTTCTAAAGCCACATCATGCCACTATCAAAATAAATTCCTGAAAAGGTCTGGAAATCAGTTGCTTATGCATATCAGTCTGGAAGGGATTACAAAGCCACGTCTAAGGCTTTGGGGCTTCACCACAACTCAAGCCGACATATTTTCCTATTAGAGTAGATTTGGGACAGTAGTGAATCTTCCTAGAAGTGGCAGTCCCTCGAAATTCTCTCCAAACGGAAGGTGTAAAAACATCAAGGATGTTACAAGGAACCCTATTATAACATCCAGGGATGTGCTCTTACCTCTAAGGTCAGTGTTTATGACTCCACCATCAGAAAGACACTGGGCAAAAATGGGATTCATGTCATTCTACCCATCTGTGAGCGGAAGCTAAAGCGCAACTAGGTCAAGTAGTAAGACACTGCACACAAGCAAGTCTACTATCAGAATGGTTGACATGTACAATTTTGGAATAACATAAGTCCAGACTGAAACCCCACTGAGATGTTGTGACAACCTGAAAATTCATGCTCGAAAATCCATGAATGTCACAGAGTTAAAACCATTCTTAACGGAGGAGAATGCCAACATTACTTCACAGTGTAATGAGTGATTGATCAATAACTACAGGACATTTCTGGTTGCAGTCATTGCTGCTTAAGGTGGCATTTAACTAATATTGGTTCCAAGTTTTGGTTTAAGAACAGACAACTGCACTGTTAATGAAATGTAGTTCTGACCAACAACTTCTGTTGCATTCAGATTTGTCAGCCTTCACGTCATATAGCACACACTGAATTTCTCACAAACATTTAAAACTAGTGTCTATGGTTGAAATGTATTAAAATAATTTAAAACATTCAAGTATAACTATAAATGTCTGAACATTTGTTTTTGGAAAATAAAATAACAGGGCTGGTTGCGGCTGAACCTCTGATTTAACGCCTGGCCTGTTATCCACTATAGCCGCTTCAGTTCTCCACTTTCAATCAAAAACATCCAGTCATCAGTATTACTTCAACCTGACAGCTTTTGACATTTGTGTTTTTTCAGCAGATTCCCAAATGATAAAACTAGTCCCTGCTGATTGGTTAGCTCTCCGCCTGCCCCTTTGTCTGTCCTCTCTGTTTGTTCTATCCCGTTTCTCTATTCACCGACTCAAACTCTATCACTATTAGCCAGCTGGAAATCTGCCTGTCTTGGCATTATAGGGGCCTTGTTGTATTTTGTCAGGCAACCCAACTTTAATACAGAGTCACTTGGTCTTCTTAAAAGGGGTCAATTAAGGTAAGCTCATTGGAAATAATGATTATAATATAATGTGTTTGTTTGTGTCTCTGTGGTTGTTTGACAGACAAATGCAGGCCTACTAAATACTGAAATGAATTAATAGTCTACATATGGTCAGGTTAATGAGTATATAAAGTTTAAAGATTAATATTACCAACTTGTGTTAATAAAATGCCATCTTCTGCACTGGCAAAAGCGATAAAATAATTTGTGTTGGGAAAATGTTGGTTATTAAACCAATGTGAGAAATACTGATCAAATGTGTAAACTATGGAATCAGTTGTCCTTGTAAAATCCTTGTAAAATCCCCACCAAATTGTAACCAACCATTTAATTGATGTAAATGGGGTATTGCAGATTTAATCAGTATAGCTGACACCAAAAACAACTAGGTTGCCCTCTCCTGGCCAGTGTAAAATTGATCTGTGATTTATGAATGTTTACGGCAAATGTTTATGTTAATGTTCTTTCTTACAAATCAAAATATTATGACTTATCTATTCAGATATAATGGCACCAATTGGCACTTGACACTGGCTCTGAAATATTACCATAATTTTTATGCATTTGGGTCAGTTCTACAGAAAATATGATTGCAAATTAATATTCAAAACATATTTAGGGTTAAGATCAAAAGGTGCTATAAAAATAAACAATGCATATAACCACATCAAATGGTTATTACAAATACATTCATGATTTTACCAAATATGTGTCACATACAAGTAGTCAAGTTGAAATAAATGTGGAAACTGAAATTAGAACGAGAAGGGTTTGGTTAAAAGAAATTGTTTTTAGGTGGAACAAGTGACAATACATGTATCAAATATCAAAGATATCCTGGGCAGATGCCCTGAGTGAAGCTTTATAATATAAAAGGTGGCTATGAGGGCTCATCTTTCCCACTGATCTCCCAGAGAACAAAGTGGACCTCAGAGTAGACACATGCCTGCGACCCCTCAGCTCAATCCAGTGGAAATGATGTGTTCATTACAATGCAATTACCAACACTTAGGGCCTCTCTCACTGAAGTGTGTGTGTGTTGAGAGGGGGCTGTGGCTGACCCCCGTATGCTAAGTGACCTCATGCTCTTTATTGTGTGTGTGTGTCCGTGCTTGTGTATCGGTCTGCAGGTGCAGGATGTACAGCTTCATGGGCGGAGGGCTGTTCTGTGCAGGCGTGGGGAACATCCTCCTGATTGTTTCCACGGCAACCGATTATTGGATGCAGTACCGGCACTCTAACAACTACATGCATCAGGGCCTGTGGCGGTACTGCATGCCCGGGAAGTGCTTCACACACAATGACAGCATTGGTGAGGACTAGGGCCAGTGCACCGCTGCTGCCATTAACACTGTCACATCAATCAACATGTCATAACTGTTCATAACAAATGGGCAATTTTTGCATGAAAGACTTATTATCCTAGTCATAAGATGCCCATTAAGGCTTCTTATTTGCCAAGAAGTCAAAATCTTTCATCAATATTGGTAGTTTGTCCGGCCAGAAAAGGCCATGGACAGCCTCTGTTGTCTCCTTACAGCCCTGTTAACGTTTGACCCTGTGTAGCCCACTTGGACGCCACCCGAGCGCTCATGATCCTCTCCCTCCTGGCCTGTTTCATTGGGATCATCATCGGCATCATGGCTTTTATCCATTACTCGTCCTTCGACAGGTTTGACAAAACCTTTGCTGCAGGCATATTGTTCTTCATTTCATGTAAGTTGGGTCCATTTACCCATCCGACACATTTAACATACTCTTTTGTTTCATTGACATGTCAACTGTGGTAACTCTCGGATGGTATACAAGGTATCCTTATTTGATACATCTATGTAGTATTTTGTTGCAGGGTTATAGCCAGGGTCCGATTTCTAGTGAGATCTGAAGGAGGTGGCAGTCTACCAAATTACGAGGTCCAGTCCTTCAACATTAGTGTCTTCATGTAGCTACATCCTTATTTTGTTGGATGTGGAATACAACTTCGAATTCTTGTAATCAGTCCAATGGTATCAAGTTTTTTTTTAAACACATTGTTTTTGAAACAGAACTAAAAAACAAATTTTTCATGGGACGTCATCAGGGCCGTGCACAGACCTTTCGAGAAGCACGGGCTGAAACTGAAAAAAGGGGCGAAATTGTTGGCTCACACGGACGGACGATAACAAAGACCAACGACAAAAGCCCTTTTGTGTGTGTGTGACGCGCATCTCATCTAAAACATTTAAAAATAAATTAACCACATTTTTGATAGTGACGAACAAATTCAAATGCCATACGGTAAATAGAGTCCATAGATATTATGCACGTCTTTGCCAATGAGAAACATGTTTTTGCCTAGGCATAAGGACTTTCAATGTAATTAACTTGTCTGTAAACCTATGTAACTTTCCTCAACTAAAAGTGTAGCTAATGTCTAGCTACTTTAGTTGTGGATGAAGCAAGGCTAAGACTAGCCTATGAACTCAATGCCAAGGAAAAAGATGCCATGAGGGAAAAAACAATAAATGTCTAATTTTCTTCTTATTCTCACTGAGCAAAATTAGCCTACATTCTGTATATTGTGTGCTTGTGTATTTTGTATTTCATACTATCCTGAGGTAAATATTGGAGTATGATGCTTGGTATGGATGTTATATCCATCCCTATTATATGTTAATGTAAGCAACTGCATCAACTGCAATACAGCTAAAAGGAACTTTGACTAGTACCACCAATTTTTATTAACTTTTACCCTGATTCTTCTCCTGAATTTGGTGATTTCCAGTTCGTAATTAAGACCCTGCTTCATTGTTTAACTTCCAGTGGACTTGGGACTGTTGATGTTAAGATATGTGTCTTCTGAAGCACATCCTAAGATGTTGTAGTACTTATCACATTGCTCGCTAAACCAAGCAGTCTACAACAGAATCCTTCCACGTCGGAAGAAACACATTCTTCTATCTTGATTGAGCTCACAGGTGCCTTAGCAGCCACAAGGTGTTTCTAGATAGTGATGAGGCAAGTCAAGACAATTTTTTTTACACACACCCCAACCCGGGCAGTGCTGGGCAATTGCACCACCCACCATCAGATGCCTGGGATAAACCGAGAGCCGGATTTCAATCAGGTCTCCCATTGATGAGGCAGTTATTTTATCCCTGCATCATTCAGGGGCCTTCTATCACTCATTATAGCCTATGCTACCAGTTTAGGCTACAAATGGGAAGTAGCATTTAGCAGTCACTTTTACACCTGATGCAGCAAAAATTGAGGAATATATAGAAATATGTCTTAAGTAACCACATTGTGGGCCCATATTTGCAGGGATTGTAAAAGTTGTATTAGCATATATATATATATATATATATATATATATATATATATATATAGTTACAAGTTACCTGTCCACATTTGTAATCAGTAACGTAACTTTTTGATCACTCAAACTCAGTAATTTAATCCGATTTCTTTTAATTACTTTTAGATTACTTTCATATTAAGAGGCATTAGAAAACAAATAGGAATAGCCAACAACCAATTGAACACTTTTTGCGGGATCAATCAATGTTAGAGTTTACATAGCTGGCCAAAAACGGAATTTGCGTTTTACCTTATGGGTTATGTACAGTGCCTTTGGAAAGGATTTCTAAACTATTGCTTTCTACTTCAATATGATTGGGCTACATCTCCACGTTACACGCTAAAGGTCTGTCAGATATTCAGTCATTCCAATTAATCCAGTAACCCTCGATCTTCCAGAATCTGACTTTTTATCTGAACATAACCGAAAATCTAAGGATGTGTTAGCCTACTGTGTTTTATTCATGTTTTTAATTGCTTCAAAACATTGTTGAAAAATAAATGGCAATTTCTCGAAAAGGGTATTGACATTATTGTATATAAAAATCAAGATATCCGTAGCTTTCCGCGCGTTCACTAAATCGGCAGTAGTCTGATGTTTTGCTCCACAACCACCAATATTGTCAAAACGTTGCAGAAAGCCCAGGCACGCGAATGCACGTTCGCAATCTTGAACACCCGCACATAAATAAGTTTTACCCGCGCGAACGTTACCTGTGATTATTAGGGCCACCAGCGAAGAATTTTCAAAACGCAAATGAAAGAAATAAACTGTGATCATACACCTGCACTCTTAGCTTAATGTCAGTGTCGTCAGCAGTCAATGATAACCAATGAACGCAATTTTCTGAGATGCGATGCAAAGCAAACAGAATCACATGGGCTACCTGTGTGGACGGAGTTGAGGTGGCTGCATCAAATGCAAATCATCATCCTTCGGCAGAGTGCTTTCCAACAACTTTTCTCCTCATATATCGTGATAAATTCCATATAATGTTTTATCTTGAATGCAGCGCCATGTTACAGCTATCTAACAAATAGTTGCCTAATCTTCTGAACAATTCCTGTCTTGAGTTGTTCGGTGCATTTGACAAATAAACCCTGAAACTTGTTCAAGATATAACACCAGGTAGGCCTATCGCTTATCATTGTTTTGAGAAAGGTGCGTCGATATAGATAACTAAATCACATTTTATATAGGTCGGCTAATATTGTCATAGATAGGGCTATATTATCATAGAAAATTAAACTAGCGCTTCATCGGTCACTAATCTGGTTATGCGCACCCACCTTTCCGCGCATGATGATCACACACACAACAACTGAGGCGCGCAATTGTTGTTTTGTTGGTTCAAATAACGATGTTTTTAAAACATTAAATAAAAAAAATAAAAAAAAATCAAGCATGCAACGTGTCATAATTATTTCGCGCACCTATTATTTTTCAATTGAAGTAATCGAAGACGTAATCACAAATTTTTTCAAAAGTATTTGTAATCCGATTACAATATTTTAGTTGGTAACGTAACGGATTACAGTTAATAGTTACTTGTAATCCTTTACTCCCCAACTCTGTATACACAGTATACACATTATATATATATATATATATATATATATATATATATATATATATATATATATATATATATATATATATATATATATATATATATATATATATATATATATATATATATATAGCATATGATATGTTACACTTTTTTGAATGTAAATATTCATTCTTAATGGTTAAGGTAACATTAACCTTGTTCCCATCCAAGCTATTGCCCACAACACATATTAGCCTGGAACAACTATCAATTCAAATTTGGCATTCAGGGGTGCTTTTCTGTCCATGGATTTGAATACATAACCACTGGAGACAGAGTCTGCAGCTTTAGTACCATGCAGTCTTTGTAAATGTACTCATCCCTGCCCCAAGTGGGTGTACTAAATGCAACATATCATATGTATGTATACCATACCTTGTCTATGAGACCAGGTTTTATACAGACATCATAGTTTGAAAGACTTCCATGTTGAAACGTCATACATGAAATTCTTAATAATTTTTAGAAACAAAATGGTCAGACAAAGCAAAAGCATGGATGCGTTAAATTGTTATCTTGCAGTTACTAGTTGGATCTTCTCTTTTTCTACAGGCTTTTTCGTGTTGCTAGCAATGGCAGTGTACACTGGTGTGACAATTAATTACTATGGTAAACGCTATGGCAACTGGAGGTTTTCCTGGTCCTACATCATCGGCTGGGTGTCAGTGGTGCTAACCTTTTTTTCAGGTAAAACCAAGACAATACAGGTCCCTTTACCAACATAATGGAATTTGAACACATTATTTAGCAAATTTTGATTTAATACTCCATTGTCAATCCTTGGCTGGTATTCAGAAAGTTTCTCAGAGCAAAGCATTGCTGATTGGTCAATCAAGTGTACTTTTTTAAGGTAATGCCCTTTTTTACATCAATTGTTGTCACAAAGTGCTTATACAGACACCCAACCTAAAAAACAGAGTAAGTTAAAGTGGATGCAATCTTTTTTTTTTTTTTATGGAAAGGCAGCCAAGTGGAGCCCACTCACTCTCTGGCTGTGCCAGCGGAAGGTTGGTGTACATGGCCATTAAGTTTAGATTGTTCATGAAGTTGTTCAAAACAGAGGCACTCGCAAGCTGAGCAGCTTGCGAGTGACAGGGAAGCCCTAGGGGTAATACAAATTGGTTAGCATAGGCTTGAGAACAGGGTTTCTTGATGGGCAGATCTGTTTGCTTCATTGTGCCCTTGTGACTCCCTCAAGTGGCTCAGCTACGTGCAACGCTAACTAAGGTCATCAGGTGAGGGAGTGTGCTCTCACACGTTGACCCATGTCTTCCTGGTTGGGAGAGCAAGTGTGGGAAAAAGCATGAGGGATTATTGAAATGAGACTGGACCATTGATACCATTTTGATATGATGAAATTGGGGGATAAAAATGATAAAAAAGTTGTTCAAAAGTTTCAGATGATCAATGGATGAAAAATAATCATAATGAATGAAAGAGTACTTGATCCTAAATCAGCATTTTATACTCTGAGACGCTCTGTGAAAATGAACTGGGGTATTATAAAGGAACATTATGCTTTTTATTTAACCGTAACTTAGCCAGGCAAGTAACTGAGAACAAAATGTGCAACTACTGTATGAAATTCTGAAAATGTACAGCTCCAAGTTAATTGAACATTTTACTATAATAATTTAATCTAATCTAGGCACAGAGTGTGTGTGTGTGTGTGTGTGTGTGTGTGTGTGTGCACATCTGTATGTGTGTGTGTGTGTGTGTGTGTGTGTGTGTGTGTGTGAGAGAGAGAGTGTGCATGAGTACCTGAAGTCTTTGTCTTTTTTCCAGGTATATTCTATATGTGTGCCTATCGGATGCACGAATGCCCCAGAAACTCAAACTCTCACTAGACGTCTTCAAAAATGATAATCAATATATTATTATATTGTGAGCCACTTGTTGATGGTTCCATGAATTTGAGAGTCAAGATGGATCGACCCACTACTAACTTTTGGAACATGGATTATAGAATTTTTAATTTTCTGAATAAAGGACATTGGGAATAAATGTGTCTCCTTTGGTATTATTACATGCTTGTTCTTTTATATTTCCAAAGAGAAAATTTTTTTTACTAAATTTTACACTACATGTTGTGATATGCTACAGTGGATGAATTTTGTGAATCATTTAACCTTTTCAGCATAAATTTCACCTAAATGTAATCAGATCTTTATCCAAGGTTTAATAACAGATTAAGCTAACCTGATTACACAAGTTACCAAAAAAATATTTTAAAACAGTAGCTTTAAATTTGAGCTATTTGATCCAGAATTCAATTTATTTGTTGTATGAAGTATGTGAATCTTGAGATCAGGGGAGGGCAAACTTTTTGGCTTGAGGGCCTTGTCAAGATTTTGACATATAATGGAGGGCCACACATATGTTTTGTAATTTGTTAATCAGAAATGATTTGCAAGCCAGGAGAGGGCAGTAATTAAAACCTTCATACAGTAGGTGCATTATAATTTCTAAATAATTTCTATCCATATTCAGATGTATGAGTGTGGGCTAGTGAGTTATGTTTTACCTCCCCTCAAAACTATTTTATTACCTACAGCGGGTCAGAAGGAATTGCCTCATGGGCCAGATTTGGCCCACGGGCCTTAGTTTGCCTACCACTGCTCTAGATGAATGATCTAAATGGATATTAAATCATTAAAAGTTTATTGTTGGCCCCATATATTTGCATGCTAAAGTTGAGAAAATTCCAGAGGCAACATGATTATCTCCCACTATTACCAATGAAAGGGGATTTTGTATTATGTATTTAGATATATAAGTATTTTGGAGGATTTTCTGTTTAGCATTGCAATCTACTCATCATTATTCACAATATGTTCATGATTATCCATAGTCTCAGTCATTTTGAAGTGTTTTGTAAGAACAGATTCTATTCTTACAAAAAATTGCCTCAACAGTGGCACAAGACATATCTACCATTCAATTCCAGTTGGGTAAAACGCAACACTAAACCTGATATAAAAAACCTGCATTCAGCTTGTCGTTGTCATTGCCTGAAAAGAATAAGGGACCAACTCAAATGTTACTACTTTAATACTTTTTATTGAGCAAATAAATCTAGAGATTCACATTTTCTTCTTTTACTATTATTAGGATTTATATGAAGATTTTATCAATTTTAGGCCACATCTATATAGAATAACAGAAAAAGCTAACGTTTTCATGAACATTTAACACCACCATACAGACAAATTAACACAGATCTATTTAAATGATCCAAGCCCTTAGCAGCTAACATACGTTGTTTCGGATACTGTCTCTTTTACATCGGTATGACAAGCCATTTTCTAGAACAGCTTCTAACAAGCTAGTTTTAACAGAGATAAGACGTAGGCCTCAAATATAACACAGTTGTCAAGGGTCATATGATACGCTGGTACAAGGTTATTACATCAATATATCACATTATTGTTCAGTAATATATTACATTTTAGTGTTCAATTTGACTTCGATTAATTGATGAATTCCAATGTTTTGACCAGTGTTCCGCAAATTGTGCACTATCAATCCGCAGCCGATTTCAACACTTCTCATCAAAGTTTGATAATAAAGTTGAATAATTCAAACGTGTTTCATTATGCAAACTATATCACATTTTTGTGTGTCTGTGTGTAACCAAGGTTCCACATTCACATTTTGCTATAATTTCAGTCAGGTCAACAAGATGTTGAAAGGCAAACACAACGTGTCGGATCCAAAAAACAGCTTATTCCCACTTGATTTACTTTGATTTGTCTTGTTAGCAGATCAATAAATATAGTAGCCTAATGCTGCTAAGAATGGCACAGTGTCTTTGAAGCTAACCGACATATTACCAAATGCAATGCTGCAAGCCTCTTATCGAACGAAATACGCCACTTAGGAGTGACGCACTGGCTCCCAGGCACCACATTTTACTTGATGAAATGACTGTTAAAAGCCGCTTAACCCACCTTAAGAACGGAACGGATCCTATTGACTATTCTTGCAAAGACGATTTCATCACCATTTGTTCATTTACTTCATAATTTTGCTCTAAAAGAAACTAGTTATCCTGATGTTCCAAAAAAGAATTAAGGAAGCGCACGTCCACCTCGGACTTATTTATCAGGAAATACTTTGACTTTTAGGCTACTATTATCCCACAGCTACTATGCTTTGCACTTCTCATCAATAATATATATATATATATATATATATATATATATATATATTTAGGCCTATTCAATAATATATATATATATGTATAGTTTTTTTTATCTGCAAGACATGTTTATGAGTGTTTAAAGTGAGCTATGGCCTCAACATCCAGTCATATTCATATCACTTCATTCGTCTGTTTACTTTAATTTGAATGATTTAATTGAGCAGTTGTGTGATTGCTATTCAATTCTAGCTATATCAGCGGTCAGAAAAAAGAAACAATAACATTGCCTTAAACTGTCACATTTTCCAAGTTCATTAAACTCGTGCTAAATTATATTTGTAGTCATTTTGCAAGGCGCGCATTCATAATCCTTATACAAGCTCATGCATATTGGAGGACATGTTTAAGATTTGGCGCAGTAGGCTAATGCAATTTCGTGAGTAATTGAATCCAGTAATTAATTTGTTCTGCCTACCTGATCAAATGGAAATCCTGTCCTCGTGCCCAAGGACTACAAATTCCGCTCTAACATCTCCCCTAATTGCCTAATAGCATTGCAGCGAGAATTCTGCTTGCATTAAGACACTTTCACATTAGCCAGCGAGATTGGAAATGTGATGACAACACGATATCAACAAATTAAGTCTTCTGTCGCCTAAATGGCGCAGGAGCACCACTTGTACTCCCCCAGATTTTAATACCTACAATTACAGCAAATTTAGGGAGGAATTAGCAAATAGACACATTATCTCCCGCTTCAGAGATCCGTCCAAAGTCACAAACTCAGAAAGGATAGATAAAAACGGATTTGCCTACTAGGGATTAGCCTACAACAAAACATAGTTTCTCTAAACATTTTTAATGAGTTTACGAGTCATTGAGAAATAATGAATTTCTGGAGCTACAAAAAGTGAGACGTTCAATAATTCACCTCCAGATCATTGGTGTTTCCAGTTGTGTTGCATGCTTTTTTATAAACTGTAGATGTTCGTAATAGGCTGTAATTAGCTACACAGGTGATAATATATAGAGTAGTCTAAAAGAGTGGGATATGAAGCTGTATAGTTTATATTGTCATTCTGGAGGAACAGAGGCAAATGAAAGGAAATTTGACTGAGGCGTGGGAACAACTGCAGAACTCGAGTTGCAAGGCTGTTTCAGCACCTCGGAAAGCGACCCTCCCTCTCTGTTGTCACCAAGATTAATCCAAACACAACTAATTCCATGCTCCGCCCACCGTCTTGCTATTGGCTGATTACAAATCAATTTCACAATTTTCTACAGTGGCTCCCCTTGGATAAATAGTAATCTACCTCCCACTGAATACATAGTAGCCTAATCCACCTGGCACCGCTCACTGCAGCCACACCGACGAGAATTCTAGTGTCTGAGACTGAGGAGATCGAGGCTAGAACTGTACACCCTTCTCTGGTTTATAAGGGTGCGCATAGCATCAACACTGCACGAACTCCATTTTGAAGGTGTTTTACGATAAAAGATGAATCTGAACTACACGTCCCCCGTGCCTCAGTTGCCAGCACAAAGGTCAACGTCGTTCTTCATCGAAGATATTTTATTACACAAGCCTAAGCCCTTGAGAGAGGTCTTCCACTCGCCGTTCTCAAGCTCTCTGGCGTCCCGAATGCCTCTCCTAGAATATGGATACCCATTGATGCCCACTCCGATACTTGCGCATCACCCGCATCATCCTATACACAAGCCCGACCATCACCAATATTTCTTTACGTCTGGTAAGTAATGCAAGCTACTTGACATTGTCTTGAGAGTTAAAACAATGGCAATGTATTTAGGCCTATCATTATTTAATTTTAAATAGGTTGTTATTTCAAAATGTTTGGGCATGTGATATTTCAATTTTAGTTATTAGCCTGAGAAAACGATTGAACTGTCTCCAGCGTTTTGTAAAAGATACATTTGATTTCGTATTCTCACGTAAAAGTGAATGCAAAACGTGTTTATTATTCATTTTATTAATGGTTATTTAACCAGGTGAATTGCAAATTGGAAAGCCTGGAAAAAAATGTCTCTAAAATATCTTACTGAATAAGAACCGAACCAAAGAATAGGCCAGTTCCGTAATTGTATTTTTGTTAAATATAACATGAACTATCATATCATTCTAGTGTGAAGAAATAGCATGGGGTTAAACACTGAATTGGGACCAAATTTCTTCGTTGCCCATAGGCCTACAGAGTTTTACATTTTAACTTGTGGTGTAACATTTTTTGTATTCTTTATTTTCACAGGGATGCAAATGCCAGCGTTATTTCAGCATCATCCGGAGTTACCGGGCAAGCATTGCAGACGCAGAAAGGCAAGAACGGTCTTCTCGGATTCCCAGCTATCTGGACTGGAAAAGAGATTTGAGATACAACGGTACCTGTCCACACCAGAGCGAGTAGAGTTGGCTACGGCGTTAAGTCTCTCGGAAACCCAGGTAAGAAAACGAATATCACACCACATCAGCCTTTCAGGTAGTCATTGATCGCACTGTAATGCAAAAAAAGTTTTAAAAAAAAATATTCCACCTTTGTCACACAGGTTAAAACATGGTTTCAAAACAGACGGATGAAGCATAAAAAGCAACTGAGGAAAACACAAGACGACCAGAAAAATCCGAATGACTTAGATAGATCCATGGAGAACTCGAGTGAGAGTGAACTCAACGAAAAAAACACAGATGTTAACAATGGAATCGACCCGGACTCATACATGTTAGAGGAAAATGAGGACGATGTTGATATCGAGGATGACATTTGCTCACCAGAACATTCACTATAGTGCAAGTGGCAATGTGTTTTAAAAACAAATAGCCACAAACCACTGTAAATGTACATATTGGATTTTGACTTTTCCATATTAAATTATATATTGTTTTTGTAAAAAATCATTAACAATAATGAAAGGTAGTATTTATTCAATCGTGTATGGGTCACTACACATTCCTTTTAGGCTATGTCTATATGTGTTTTCCTTTACTGTAAAATGCATAAATGTCAAACAACTGTGCATACAAAATATATTCGGAAGCAATGTTCATTATTATTATTATTTATCAGAAATCAAACAAAACCCAGACATCATGTTAATATAGTGTATTATTTTGGATGTTTAAAGCCACCAGTTAATTATTTTCGGAGAAAAAGACATTTCTATATTCCTACCCTTATCTACAAAATCCAAATAACTCTTCATTTCAGAATTACATTTCTACCTTTTTTGCACTTTCGTTCAGGTAATATGAAATATGTTGCAGGATATGTCTTTTTAAAGTGTACATGATTTACTATTAAAACCTGCATGATAACCAGAACTAGCCTAATTGTTTAACCTATACATTTGTCGTGTATAGTCCGTGATTATTCTTATTTGGCTAAGTGGTTGCAGTAGCATTTTCAGTCTAATACCAGTTATTACTATAGTATAGTAGTTCATTAAAAGTATTTATGATATATGATATTTAAATATTTAGGATATAGGACACTGGTTATTTAACGATTTGCGGATATATATTTTAATTTAATTTAAATTGTTGCTAGGAATACTACTGATAATTAGGCAACTCTACTTTAGAAAATAAATGATAGCCAATGATTATTTATGATCACTGTAGTTCTACCACCTATTTTGTAGCCTACTTCAATAATAATTTTGCCATTATTAATTATCGTTATAATAACATGTTTGGAAGATGTGAATCAAAGGCTGCCAGATTAGGTTGCTCATTTAGGTGCGTGCGGTGGTAGCGGTAAAAATGTAAATAAACATCGGAGCACCATAATGCAGCGTAACATCGTTCTTGGTTAGACTGTTGAGCCTGTCACTGGATTAAGGCGTAAAGAACAGAAAGATAGCACACGCAAAAAAGGCTAATGAGGCACACATGCTGCACTGTTTCAAGCAGAGTATTCATGCCGGGTTCAAGACAACTAGAAATTCTAGAATTATCTTGAACTACGACTTTCTGACCTCCTTTTTGTTGTGAAAGCACCATCGGAAAATGGTTGGTCATTCCCGATCACCAAAACAATGCGTTTAGTGCGAATCTGAATTGGAACATATTATTTTGATATTGTTGATTTGTTCACATATTTTAATAAAAATATATTAAGGTTCCGAAACCGAAAATGTTCTGGAAATATGGACAGATACCTGGAGAAATTCAGCTTCCTACCATAGCGGAGACATTCATTCAGCTCTTGAAACAACAGCCATGAAAAAAAAATTAATTTGGATAAACCTTATTTATACTTGTGCCAGTCATCTATCACTTAATTTCCCATTAAACATAGACTTCAACAGAAAACTATTTGGTACCCTTTCAATGTACAATAGACCTAATACACAGATGTTACAACAATTAACACATAGACCTATCGTGCTTATTTTAATCACAATATTAATGTTAGGAATTCGTATTAGCTTAACGTTGAAAACGATATCCAAGTGTTGGTGAAACAAATGTTTAATCTTCTCTGAATATGATCAAATGATCATCAGGACCATTCTTAAAAGAGATAGACCTGAACGGTTGGTGCCTTTAGAGTTCAACGAATGCAAGTAATGGACGTTTTGTCCTTGTATTTCCCCAGACCGTCCACTCGTTTTCGTAAGGACACCACTTTTAGGGTGCGTCCAAACAGTCTCATTCTATAGTGATTTTCAATATCAATATGGGCCTCGTGTTGATAATCAGCTGAGTTTAATGTCAACACCCATACAATTTCTATAAATGTTCACTAACAAATTATAGACGAGTTGAACTTTTGACCAGGTAAGAGTATATAATAAATTATCCACCCCAGGGATGGTAAGAGTATATAATAAATTCTCCACCCCGGGGATGGTGGACCCAAATTCAACCTTTATAATTTTGTTTAAAATGAGTTTGGCCAGATCCATATACGAATCATAATGATTTAAAACAAAAACAAAAAAAATCTTGACAGGCCCATTAACTAAACTTTGACCAGCCCATCTGGCATTTGCCCTAAATGCCAGTTGGCCAGGCTCCAAGGGAGGACGCAGTAGACACGGATTCATTGTTTTCTACGTTTTGTTTTTTTAACTTTGGCGCTAGATGTTGTGTATTATCTCTTATATGTTGTCTACCAACAGCAGCCCATTGCAAGTAGCCTAACATTTTGGGTTATATATGAACATGCACTTATTACACATATTTACACACACTGACACTGGCCAAAATTATTTAATTTATTCAGTCTTTTAAATGTGCTACAGGAGGCATTTCTCCATTATTTTGGAAGGTTTATCCAAGCTCATCCAAATAGGATATGCAGCACTTCCGCCCTTTGAAAAGCAATTCATTCGTTTTCAAAACGTAACGCGAATTTACTGGGAAAATGTAAAAAAAATGAAAGTGTTGAAGAGAATAGGCCGCGCGGAAGGTGATCAATTAAAAAATTAAGCTTTTTGCAACACATGGACGCATCTGCATTTGAGCCTAATAGCGGAGCCATCAGCTCATTTTCCTGGGCCTGCCGCCTACTTAGGCGCTCTCCTCACATCAAAGCATGCGCTTCTGCCCCGGCTATTCCAATCGGCAGAAAGGGATGCTAATTTAGCCCCCTTCATGTGTGGTGGTGAGAGACTCCTTCAATTAACTGGATTTATACGGCAAAAAGAGTGGTGGGGGAAAGATGCAAAGAGTGTTGGTCTGGATAGGCAACGTTTTTCATTAATTCAAAAGGTCCAGTGTTTATTATTTCCCCCGCGCATCTGAGGCTTTAACACTAAAAACACAGTGCATCAAAGAGGCCATGATGGGTTAAATAGAGACTATAACCTAATTAAAATTATTGCATAGGAGTAAATAGCTCTTTGATAATGATCTGACGGTTCTATTAGATGTTTATATTAAAGAAATGCAAGTTGCCTGAGATTTGTTTCATTGGAGGGGAAATTATCACTTAACAGACGAGTTTACAGGGCCCTAATCAACAAAGTAATATTTGTTTGACACATTTTTATCTGAAAGTAAAGCTGGGGGTATACAGGGAGAAAATAATAATGCACAGAACAAAAATAGTAACTAATTTCAACAGCAGGTGAAAGTGGACATATTGGAAATGTGGCTAAAACACAATTAATGTATAGACTCATAGCCAACAAAACGAAAAATTAGATAATTTTGAGTAGCAAAATAATTTGGATTTAATGATGTATTGTTAAAAATATTTGTTTAAATGTTCAGCACTTTCGAGTGTTATTTATTTCTATGCTATCTGTTTTGTTAAGCACTTTCTTTTAATCCCTGCCCTCTGTCCCATGGGAGACCTTTCACCTTTGGTCCCACAGAGGCAGTTATTGTAAAAAATAATTTGTTCTTAATTGGCCTGCCTGGTAAAACAAAGGTACGATAACCACAATTAAAACAAAAGTTATGAAATGGGACTTTGTTTTGAGTGTTTCCAAAAGGTGTTCTTTGTAATTAGGAAAACTGTTTGACCACTATAAGATTGCAACGATGACCCTGCATATTATCTGCATGATACCGCTGGATTTTCCAACATGCTGGTAATGGGAGATTACACTGAGCTTTGAGCTGAAATAAACTTAAATAATAACAAAGGGCCTATAAATGGCACATAATTAAAGAACATTTAATTGCAAGACCATGGTTCAGATTCCTCTCAAGGATCAGCCTGGCATAGGGCAGTGCAATTAGCCAGCCAGCAGTTTGTGCACCTGTGCACTCAAAGTTGTAGGCCTGAGCGTGTTCCTTCCGGCACGTAAGGATTCTGGTGTAGACATCCTGGATACTTGAGCAGCTGATAAGAAACGGAATGGAATCAGTTGTGCTTCACAAGACACACATCTCAACATCGTCTATCCAGAGTCCATGGAGAGTTGCTGCAATGAAGCAAGGCCTTAATCACAAATTGGATATTGAAAACTGTGTAGTCAAATTGTTTAATTTTTAACTCACAAAATGTCAATATAAAAAAGAAAAATGTAATAATATAACACATTACAAGTAAAACGGATTAAACTCTGCTTACCACAAGGCTAATCTTTGTTATACCAGCTTAACCATGAACCATATCAAATGCAACTTTAAATACAGTAGCATAACTTAATTAACATTATTTTAATAATATTAAAATATTAAAACTTGGTTAAAATACAACAAAACCACAATTTAAATTGAAATGTCACATCTTTAGCCTGGAGTTAGAGAATACCATTTTTCCCCTCTTGATAATAAATGTCCATATTTGATACAGACTAATAGACGATTCATTTCCGCTGCACAGAATTATTTTCAAATACATTACTTGCTATAATTTTCCCTTCTAAAATTTTCTGTTAATATGTTCCACCAGATGGAGGAATTATCGTAAATGTTGGTTGCAATGAGGACCTGACATCTGCATTAGGGAGTGGTTCATTTAGCATATACTGACAGAAAAGCTGCCATTACTCTAGCAGCCAATGTTCCCTCGGCCCTAACCAATGGTCTACCCTGCTTCTTTTTGCTCAGTTGCCTATTCATTGGGATCCAACAACTTATAATATTATTGTATTACAATGTATGTATTATACAGTAATATTGTGCTACAACAAAAAACATACAGTGCCAGGCAAAAGTTTGGAAACCCTACGCATTCAAGGATCTTTCTTAATTTTTACTATTTTACACATAGAATAATAGTGAAGACATAAAAATAGAAAAGAAGACAAATGGAATCATGTAGTGACCTAAAAAATGTTAAACCAATCAAAATACATTTCTTATTTTAGATTCTTCAATTCAGCCACCCTTTGCCATGATGACAACTTTGCACACTCTTGGCATTCTTTCAGTCAGCTTCATGAGGTAGTCACCTGCAATCAAGCACAGATCTACATTCTGAGGCCCCTGGGCACAAGTGTCTTTGGAGGACCCCCCCTCCCCCACCCACAAAATGACGCAATGTTCGCACACACAAAGTCCCCTCCTTTTCATCTTCTCTTAGATTTTCACGTTAATTAAGGAAACATTGCTAAAATTTTCCATACCATATTCTTCCAGCATAATGTCTGCACAATTTTCTTGGTGTTAGGAAAGGTAGTAATTATTTCAAATCATAATAATCTGAAGCTTTGTTATAGCCTAAATGTTGGGAAAATTATATAATGTGCTTTTATGTCAAGTTAAAATCAATTGAAATATATAAAAAATGGCCAGCATCCCAGAGTCTCCTCTTCACTATAGAAGTTGAGACTGGTGTTTTGCACATACTATTTAATTAAGCTGCTAGTTGAGGACCTGTAAGGCATCTGTTTCTCAAACTAGACACTGTAATGTATTTGTATCTTGCTCAGTTGTGCACCGGGGCCTACCACTCCTGCTTCTTTAATCAGAATAACAGTTTTCAGCTGTGCTAACAATTGAAAAAGGGTTTTCTAATGATCAAATAACCTTTTATAATGATAAACCTGGTTTAGCGAACATTACATTCCATTGGAACACACTGGTGGTTGTGATAGTTGTTGATAATGGGCCTCTGTACACCTATGTAGATATTCCATAAAAAGTCAGCTGTTTCCAGCTACAATAGTCATTTACAACAATAACACTTTCTACACTGTATTTCTGATCAATCCGATGTTATTTTAATGGACAAAAAAATTAGGACATTTCTAAGTGACCCCAAACTTTTGAATGGTTGTGTATATATATATATATATATATATATATATTATTGTTTATTATTATTGGCTCACATTCATGAAAATATCAAATATGAATATTCTTTGTATAATTCATATTATTATATACATAATGTTAAATAGATCTAATATCTAACACACGCTGGTAGTTATATAGAGGTACAGCATAGGCATTTGCCTGGTCCACAATCCAGCCCTGCCTGAAATGCTTAACCAACAGTCTTGATCAAATAGCCCTTACACAGCCTGGAGGTGTGTTTTGGGTCACTGTCCTGTTGAAAAACAAATGATAGTCCCACTAAGCGCAAACCAGACAGGATGGCATATCGCTGCAGAATGCTGTGGTAGCCATGCTGGTCGAGTGAGCCTTGAATTCAAATTCTGTGAAGCATTTATTTGGGCCGCAATCTGTGGTGTAGTTAATTGCCGATTTCTGAGGCTGGCTATTCAAATGAACTTGTCCTCTGCAGCAATGGTAACTCTGGGTCTTCTTTTCCTGTGGCGGTCCTCGTGAGTCAGTTTAATCATAGCGCATTAACATGAAGAAGGAAGGAAATTCCACAAATTGAGTCTGAACAAAGCACACCTGTTGATTAAAATGCATTCCAGGTGACTACCTCATGAAGCTGGTTGAGAGAATGCAAAGAGTGTGCAAAGCTATCATCAAGGTAAAGGGTTGCTAATTTGAAGAATCGAAAACAGTGTTTCTCGACCCTGCTCCTGGGCGCCCCCCTTGCCCTGCATGTTTTAGATCTCTCCCTGCTGTTACACCTGATTCAAATGATCAGCTCATTATCAAGTCCTTCATGAGCTACATCAGGTTATATTAGGGCAGGGAGAGATCTAAAACATGCAGGGCAGGGGGGCGTCCAGGAGCAGGGTTGAGAAACACTGATCTACAATATTAAATTTATTTTGATAAGTTTAACACTTTTGGTTGCTACATGATTACATATGCTTTCATAGTGTTTATGTCTTCACTAATATTCTACAATGTGGAAAATAGTAAAGAATTTTAACAGAAACATTTAAGAGAATTTTGTAATCAAACACAATCAGCAGAACATTAAAACATTAACACACTCCAGACTGCATTGCCATGGAATAGCTGTACACTCAAATGTGTTAACGCCTTATAAAACAGATGCTAACATTACATTTTAGAACATTTTCTTAAATTGACTATTTGTATCAAAATAACACATTTTTGGTCACGAGAGTGGAGTTCTCATTCAATTTGTTTTGGTATTTCACTATGGGATTCACACCTTGAGTTTTCGTCAGAAGCTATTATTACATTACACCAGCCTTGATTGGCTGGACGTCGAGTGTGCGTCGGAGGAGGGACATACCACCTATCCTATAAAAAGGACCGACACGGCATCTCCTCGTCATTCAAACATCTTGCTCTTCAATTATTTTAGTGTTTGGCTTGAACGAAGACTAAAGAGCCAAGCTAGTCTGAGTCAGCAGGACCCTTACATGAGGACGGATGGTCCAGAGGGCTCACAGGAGTTGATGGACATTATCATAGGGATTTTGGGAGCTATTGAGGCCATTAGTTGGGGCAACCAACTTCACGCAGTTGTTCCGTTGTTAATGGAGGACTCCAGCAACAACCTCAGGTCCGCTCTGCCTGGTATCCTAGTTAGCGAAGCTGATGACTTCACAGCGCTAGCCGACAGCCTCTTCTCAGGGTCGTCTGACGGAGACAAAGATTATTTTATTCCCTCGGGCCAGGCTGTCAAGCCCCCAGGTAAGGAATCTAACTTTGGAGAGGTGGCCGAGGCAGCATCCCCACCACCATCACTGTGGATTTGTAAGACGTGTGCAAGCTGGAGATCCCTTGGCCCAGTGTAATATCAGACACCACAATATCCCGGTGTGAGGGAAAGAGACTGCCCAAGGCCAAACGAGCTTTTCCCAGAAGGCCTGGAGGAGTCCATCCGCACCTGGAGTACCCCATACTCCTCCAAGAAACCAGTTCACGGTGGATCGGTTCTAGACTGTGCTGACATGAAGGGGATTGGGCCCCCCCACTTGAGGAACAGCTGGCAGCTTCCCATCAGCACCCTAGCCAGAAGTTCTCTTCAACAGGACCAGGCCTTCCGTCCAAGTATGAGCAGTTTCAGTCATCCCTGACAGAGACGGTCTGCAAGTCTGTCGCCACAACGGTGAGTGCTCTCAACAATAACTCCGTTTTCCCTGCATACCATGCTGAGCTGCAGAAGGAAATCTCTTCTTCGCCTGAACCAGACCAACGGGATTAATTCAACAACAGACCTCAACCTACAACACCATGCCGCACCACCCCCTTTGAGCGATGGGGCACATAAGCTCTCTCTCAGTACAGAGAAGACGCACACGTGGTGCACCGCAAACTGTTGCTCACTGACCCACTGACAGAGTGAGCGGCTGCACAGTGTGGAGTGTGGAGAGAAGTGTGCAGTATCAAATTGGGTACAGGCAACAATAGACGGGATATAGACCGCAATTCGCAGTCACTCCTCTGCGTTACCAAGAAACCATTCAAATTAAAGCGGGGGGGGGGGGTCAACGCATGTCCTCAAGGAGGAAGTCATAGAGAATGCTCCTGTTGAGCAAAGCCACTGTGAAAATAAGATGAGATATTGTCTCGTTCCAAAGAAGGCGGGTGGCATCTGCCTCATCTTAGACCTAAGGGCTCTAAAATAGCACACGAGAGAGTACACATTCAGAATGTAAAACACTTGAAACTTACTTCCACTCATTTTGAAGGGAAAAGGAATGTTTGTCTCTTTTCCTTACATTACAAAATTCTCTGAAACGACCAAAGCCCCTGACAGAGAAAAGGGCATTCAGCTCATGACGTATACAGATGACTGGCTGCTAGGCACTAATTTGAGATGGGATCTCGAAACATGACTAACTGCTTTTGGAACATCTGGCTGCTTTAGGTTTCAAAATAAACACAGTAAAGATTGTTCCAATCCCCACACAAACAATCTCTTAATTGAGTTTAATACTAGTTTTATTCAAAGCCCGCCTCTCAACAAAATGAGGGAAGTCATTCCAATATTGTCAAAACATGTATTTCAACTTTGTCTCATCTCCGTGTCTGAGTACAGTATATCAAACATTTCCATGATCTCAATAGATTGCACAATAGCACTAGACCCCTAGAGGCACTCGTTGGTTCTGTCTCAAGGGGTCCAGATGGGCACTGTTTTCACCAGAAAAGTAGTAAAGATGGAGGATGCATCCCTCACGGGTTGGGGTACAACTCATGAGGGCAGAGAAGTGGATGGGATGTGGGAACCCCACCTCCACTCAATCCACATAAACTGTTTGGACCTCCTGGCTGATTTCCTAGCGCTGAAGTTGTTTCTCTCCATTCTGGAGGGCTAATTGATCATGTGGGGCAGTGTGCACCTTGTGTCACTGAAAGCTACGCATGTAATGGGGGTGCTGAATTTAGGTGTGGATTTACTCTCCCTTGGGGAATCCCCTATATCAGGAGTGGAATCACCATACAGGGGATGTCAGCCAGATTTGCATGTCTTTTTGTTTTTTCAGTGGTAGACACATGGCCACATGTCCTCCTATGTGCAATCCCACCCTCCAGCCAGAGTTCGGAAGAAGGATCTGTCCCTGACTCTAATAGCAGCGGGGTGGCCAAGGAAACACTGGCTGGTGGAGATCACTCAGCTTTTATTCAGTCAGCCGTGGCTTCTCATGCTATTACGGGATCTGTTGTGCTAGGCAAGCGGGGAGATTTCCCACTCACACCCGGAACGGCCTGCGCTTTGACCAGTGAAAGGTGCAATCTGCACATTGCCAGCTATCTCAGCTTGTCATGTGGGTTTTTGGGGTACGTCTGTCGGACAACACCCGCTTGCTATTTGTTTCATGGCGTTTGTTTGTAAGGGGGCACAGTAACGTCCACTGTCCAAACAGTTGGCCCATCGTGGGATTTGTCTATGGCTTTGGAGGATTTATCTCAACAGCAGTTTGAGACCCTGGATAAGGTGCACTGCAACATGATTTCTTGTAAGATGACACTATTGTTAGCCTTGGCCCCTCACTAAGCATGACATTGATGCTTTTTCAGTCATGTGCACAATTTGGTGCGGGTAATGATAGTGCCATTGCAGCCCAACCCAACATTTATTCCTAAAATTGTCAACCCTTCTTTGATTTTCCTTCCTCTTAACTTGGCAACTTTTATCCCCCGCTGTGGTCTTCTCCCAAACATCAGCGGCTACATATGTAATGTCCTGTGTGAAACTTATGTATTTATACTCGGGTCTATCACTCTGGACTACACAAACAAGGGCCTGCAACCTCCAGCTAGTCTAAGAGCTCATTTTTCTAGAGGAATGGCCACTTCTGGGCTCTGTTGAAATGTATGTCTGTACAGGATATTGCTCAGTAGCAAGTCAATCTTTAATGCATGCATTTTTGAGGTTTTATAGGCTCTCTAGGATTTCTCTTAGATCTAGCTAAAATAGCCTGTCTGCTTTAGTATTACCAGAAGTGTGTCTTACATACACACTTGGCTAACCTGCTAAATGCAGTGGTCACTGGGTAAAGTAATTTAACATATTACTATGAAGAAGTGAGTTGTTCCATTCTGCTGTAAATACAGCTAGCTAACCACTTGGAGTTAGCCAATGTTGCACATGTCATGCAGACCATATTTGCGAAACAATGTTAAGCAAAAAAAAAAAATGCAGTGTAAATGAGGGGAAACAATCTAGAAATATTAAGAGACGTCTTTATTGCAGCAACTTATTTTGAGTGTCAAGCATTTCTCAGGTCTATGATGCATGATATCAAGTTATTCTAACATTTCTCCCGATTTCAGCTACACCTGTCAGTTAACTTTCAAAATATCTTTAGTCAGATGATAATGTTGCCAGCCATGCCTTGGACACATGACAGAAAAAATGACCTGATGTTTCCTGTGTGCCCCTGTTTGACAGGAAACTGTCAAAGGTTTTGAACCCCGATTTAAGATCAGATTGCAGATACCTCAAATGTGTCTCAGCCTTCAGCCTCGTGGGTTCTCACATGGCAGAGATGTTCAGTTATTTGTTGGCAATGTACAGTATGTTGTGTGTTAATGATCACTTATTTTTAACTGCATGCTCAAAAATCCATTTGGTTTGGGAATACAGCAACATGTTTGTAGAAAGTACCATTACTAATGGGTGTGGGCATAAAATCATTTGAACAAAGGCACAACCTATGTTTATCAGCATAATTTGTTGTAAAAACACATTCATATTAAATGCCTGTCATCTATCACATATAGACAGCCTATGATGTATAATGCCAAATTGCAGCTTTCACACAACCATTAATGAATAATTGCTATACCAAATTGTTCCTCAATCTTGTTTATATAGTAAGTCCATATATTGCCTTTCCCTTAAAGTTTAATTGCAATGTCACTTGTAAGGGGAAACCTGTTGTTGTATGAGCCCAGTATGTTGTGAAGTGACTTTGCTGATACAGTGTCAGGTGGTATGCACCATCTTAAAGCGCGCCACAATCTCCTTCTCCTGCTCGTGACGTTTCCTCAGAGACTCCAGGGTGGCCAGCTGGGATGGGTTAAAGCCCTCCAGGAGGCAGATGTGGCTCCTAATACCCTCCTGGGTCCTCTCTGGTTCTCTGGGTTTTGGCTGCTTAAGTTGGGGCGCCACTTTGGGCCTCAGGATGTTCCTGGCGTACTCCAGGGCCTGGAATCCAATGAAAAAGAGGTTTTGCTTTAATTAATCCCGACAGTTTTAATGATGATGCACTACAACAGTCCAAACTAAAAGATGCAGACTGGGACTTCTGTGATTTTGGTGACTTTTTGGCCTGGATGTATATGTTGTTTGTATGTGCAAAATCTGTAGAATCACTATCATACCTCAGTTAGCCATGAAATTCACAATACACCATTTTTGGGGAAATTTTTTGGCTCGACTACGTGACTTTCACAAGTGGAAAAACTGATGACATCTGTAAATACACTGACGAAGAACAGCATTGTTTTCAAAATGTGTAACTGAATGTAAGCTTGAGTATGGCTTCTTGTGACGAAATGTAAGACACTGAATGGGAGTATGAGTAAAAAGGGCCTAGCAGTGGGCTGAAATCAGTCCTGATCTAGAATTTGTTATTTATTTTACCATATTTAACCAGAAAATTCAAATGAGAACCAATTCTTATTTTACACCGATTAGCCATAACATTATGACCACCTGCCTCATATTGTGTAGGTCCCCCTTTTGCCGCCAAAACAGCCCTGACCCGTCAAGGCATGAACTCCACTAGACCTCTGAAGGTATGCTGTGGTATCTGGCTCCAAGATGTTAGCAGCAGATCCTTTAAGTCTTGTAAGTTGAGAGGTGGGGCCTCCATGGATTGGATCGGTTTGTCCAGCAGATCCCACAGGTGCTCGATTGGATTGAGATCTGGGGAATTTGGAGGCCAAGTCAACACCTTGAACTCGTTGTAGTGTTCCTCAAACCATTCCTGAACCATTTTTGCTTTGTGGCAGGGCGCATTATCCTGCTGAGAGAGGCCAATGCCATCAGGGAATACCATTGCCATGAAAGGGTGCACATGGTCTGTAACAATGCTTAGGTAGGTTGTATGTGTCAAAGTAACATCCACATGAATGGCAGGACCCAAGGTTTCCCAGCAGAACATTGCCCAAAGGATCACACTGCCTCCGCTGGCTTGCCTTCATCCCATATTGCATCCTGGTGCCAAGTATTCTCCTGGTAAGCAACGCACACGCACCCGGCCATCCACGAGATGTAAAAGAAAACGTGATTCATCAGACCAGGCCACCTTCTTCCATTGCTCTTCTCACGTGCCCATTGTAGGCCCTTTCGGCAGTGAACAGGGTCAGCATTGGCACACTGACTTGTCAGCAGCTACGCAGATCCATACGCAACAAACTGCGATGCACTGTGTGTTCTAACACCTTTCTATCAGTACCAGAATTAACTTTTAAAGCAATTTGAGCTACAGTAGCTCATCTTTTGGATCAGACCACACGGGCAAGTCTTCGCTCCCCATGTGCATCAGTGAGCCTTGGCTGCCCATGACCCTGTTCACCGCTTTTCCTTCCTTGGACCACTTTTGATAGGTACTGACCACTGCAGACCGGGAACACCCCACAAGGGCTGCAGTTTGGGAGATGATCTGACCCAGTCGTCTAGCCATCACAACACGGCCCTTGTCAAAGTCGCTCAGATCCTTACACTTGCCCATTTGTCCTGCTTCTAACACATCAACTTTGAGGACAGAATGTTCAGTTGCTCCCTAATATATCCCACCCACTGACAGGTACCATGATAACAAGATTATCAGTGTTATTCACTTCACCTGTCAGTGGTCATAATGTTATGGCTGATCGGTGTATATTCTTGTAGAATGTTTGATGACATTGGAGAAAACGTAGCAACGGATCTGAGAGCACTCATCCATGCAGAATCCCTCCAGAGTCCTTAGTCGTTACTCATGGACTGTCCTCTTCAGCTCACCCCACAGATGTTCAATGGGGTTTATGTCAGGGGACTGGGATGGTCATTTCAAAAACATGATTCTGTGGATAGTGAAACATGTTTGTGTGGATCTGGAGGAATGCTTTGCGTCATTTTCCTGCGGGGAAATGATACAAACCGAAACCCAGTGACCCAGGTTTAGCCTCCAGGCAGAGGCAGACAAATAAAAAAAATCTAAAAATCTCCTGGTGCTTCACAGAGCCCATGTTATGTATCCTAAAATTCCCATCAACACTTATTCACCACCATACTTCACAACGGGGATTAGCTTGTTTTCTGCAGGTTATTTTCTTCCTATTTTTATGCCAAACCCACCTCTAGTGTTTTATGGCAAGAAAGCTATATGTTGTTTCATCTGACCAAAGAACACGGCTTCAATCAAAGTTCCAAAGATGTTTAGCGAACTCCAGGCACAGATGAATATGTCTTAGTGTGGACAGTTGCTTGTGTGCTACCAGTTCATAAGGGAAAGGACACTAGAAATATTTATAACTATTGACCAATTTCTTAGATATTTTGTCTAGCTAATAGGGTAACATGGGGCAATAGGGTAACATGGGGCAATATGCCCACTGGGGTAAGACGCCCCCCCATGTAACTCTCACAAAAAACTTCTTTTCAACACCTCCTCTGGCTGCCACTAGTCTTAATCAAATACAAATGTCCTCTGTATCATCACACCTTCTCAGCCAACTATTAAAAATGTTTTCTTCATTTTAAGGACTGCTGGGATTTAAAACATTGCCTTATTTAAATGATAATGAGTTTAGTTTAACTGTATGAGATGGTGTGTAAGGAAAATGTAAGTGTTGTAAAAAAAAGCAGGGCCAATTCTTAGAAACCCCTTAGGCATTATCTCCTATTGGGATCAGTTTCCCCGGGGGGCAACTAACCCCATGGGGGGAATATTACCCCAGTAGTTGGAAAAAATGCCCCATTCCTAAAAAATACATTTTATTAAATAAAAATTTATCTGTCAACTGTAGCCATTTATTTTACTTTATAATCCATTATCCTAAGCATAGCCATCTTCAACTTACAAAAAAAATCACTAAACTTTTCTTTTTTGTTTCTGTAAATAGACATTGATCTTAGGGGGGGGTGTCTTGCCTTATTCTAGATTCTTTCTGTTTGAATTTCCTTTATATTTTTACATTAATCAAATTTAGACAAGGTTATAGCACTGTTAATGCAATCACTTTGATGGCAAAAAACATCAACACAGGCATTGATATTATAAAAGACAGTGTCAACCATGCTGCCTTTTTAATTGATGTTGTCAATGTGTTTCTTACACTTCTTTATTTCCTATATCATCTCTCTAGACCAAATAACACCCACCCTGAGTTAATTAAAAAAATAAAAAGACAAAAGATGGCATCATGGTTACATCAACTAATATACAAGTAATAAAGCGTTACACCTGTAGGCTTTAAGTGTTAGAGAACTGTAGTATCTAGACGGGAGGGCAAGTAGCCTAGTTTTTTTAAGAGAATACAGTAAGCTCGTACACAGTCCATATCTGAAGTCCGGCTTGCTTGCTTAGTACTTATATTTCTGTAAGCATCAAATATCTGCATACTAGGCTGATCCTACAGAAAATGTGTAATCTAATGTGCAATTTATTTTATTCCCACAATTCATTTTGGTATAGTGTGTCCCCTGATTATCAGCTATTGTCATACATGTGGGTCTGAAAGAGGATTCAATTCCTCAGTAGTGTCCAACACATTTTACAAGGTGAATGATTATGACATCCTGTAATTTAAAGTACACAAAATCTGAGAAATGTCATGTACTAATAAAAAGAAATGCAAAATGCCTATTATTTACAACACATTATGACATAGCCACAGTGTAGAATTGTCTCCTGTTATGTGAAAAAAATGCCACGTTGTATGATGGAGCAGACAGATGATGGTTATGATTGTGATAGACACATTGAGATGGATGCACTAGTTATGTAGAGAGATAGGATGCGCTATCTCTCTGTTTTTCTCTTTCTTTATCTCTCTCTCTTTGTCTCGGTCTTTCCACTTCCTTCTAACTATCACCCCCCCTCCACTGTCTTTCTCTCTCTCTCTCTCTCTGACCCACTCTCTCTGTTACCTTCCTCCTGGGAACCATGTTGTCCTTGTTGTTGCTACCCACTGGGTTCCTGGCGGCCGGCAAAGAGGGAATCCCACTTATCTTCTTGTTCTGCTCACGGATCACATTTGAATACAGCTTCTGTCGTCTTATTTTCTCTCCCTGGGCCACGTTGTGAAAGACCAGAAAGAGAGAGAGAGCAGAAGGAGAGATAACAAAAGAGTGGGTTTAATTAACTGAGACATTTCTCCCTTAAGGTTCTATTCTGTTGCTTTATACCTTGGCTGAACCTCTCCACACTGCAAAAAAACAACAAATACAACAAACCATTCAGCAGGCCTATCAACATTTACACATATCATTCACTAATAGGGCCAGCCCTAGAGACAGAGGTGGCCTCAATCTAGTGCAAATTGGCCATACATGCTCATTTTACTCTCAAGGATTAACAAAAGATATATAAGACCCCAAATTCCACTCAACATCCCAGGGCTACTCTCATTTGCTTTGTAAATCCAATTTAATCTGTTCAGAACAAGACAAGTCTTTAATGAGAAAAGGGGCCAGAGGGGCGGGGTATAATGAAAGCACAAAAAAACTATTGAAGATCATCATAAATGGATAATATAAACCGGGTAAATGGATTTATAGGCCATCTAATCACTGTTGTCTGTTTTACACATTAATTTTGCAGTCATTTTATTTTTTAAACAAATACTTTTTCAAGATATAATCTCTGAAAACACAGAAGAAAATACTTAGATTTAAGTTTTCTTAAAATGTTCACTGAGGTTGCTAAATAAATTGCAGCGTAGAGCGTAGAATTACTGAAAGCCATAGGTTTATATTAATACAATTATGGGCAGTGGCACTCACTGTCATTTTTGTGGTGGCGTAATCAGGTCCAAGGCCGCCCAACTTCATGTCCTGCATCAGTTGCTTGTAGTCCTTCAGGGTGTAGGCCTAAGACAATACCCATATGTATGCACACATGCACACACACACACAATGATTACTTATTCAAAGGCATGTGATGACACACACATACATTCAACTTGGTACAGAAATGTTGCCTGTGTCAGTACAAAAAAAATCTAAAGTTGTGGCCTAGCGCTCTAAACTGTTGTCTTCGAATCTGGCCCACTGCTTCATCAGCAAAAGGCAGTGTCTTCACCCGGCACATGTTCTAATTCTAAACATAACTCTAAACTTAAGTCAGATAAAGTAAGGACCGCACTCCTCAATTCAAATTAGCATTTTTATAAAGGAGATAGGGGAGCACCATGGAGGTGAGTAGAGTCTCTAGCCATTTTAATGATGAAAATGTCCTGTTTAGCTAATAAAACGCCCTCAGGCTACAACGACTCTGCCTGTGTCTGCGTTTCCTTTCTCTGCCACCTTTTAATATATATACAGCTCTGGAAAAAATTAAGAGACCACTGCATCTTTTTCTTTCCTTTCCAAAAAAGTTGAAAAGGAAAGTTTTGATTGAGGAACAGAAGCGTTCAATTTGCAGTGATCTCTTAATTTTAACCCTTCTGTTCCTCACTCAAAACCTTCCTTTCCAACTTTTTCAGAAAGGAAAGAAAAAGGTGCAGTGGTCTCATTTTTTTCCAGAGCTGTATATGTATAGAGTAACATACATATTGGAGCATATGCCTTAATTTGGGGTTTTTTTTATTATAAAGAGTGCATGTACTGCACCCTGGAGTCCCTGGGATGGGGCCTGAGAGATGCTCTCTCTCCTAGGTGAAGACAGAGGCTAAAACCCTTAATCCGCTATGTACGTCTGAGGTGCACTAGAGCAGCAATCCACAAGCTGCCCCGAACAATAGGAGACTAATCACTCCAGATCGGACTGGCTCCTTTCATGGGCTCAGGCCACTTTGGAATTAACAATTTGTCATGGAGACTGTGGGACTGCTTGTTGTTGTTGTTTTGTTTACACCCTCATCTATCATCTTTTTTTTTTTTTTTACAAATCTTGTCAGCCTTCATTGCCTTATATCAGGAAGTTTATGTATACCAATACTTGAACTTATACATTTAAAACAGTTTGAAAAATTGTTTTGTAAGCTTTTATCCAGAATAACTTACAGTAATAAGAGCACACACACCTTGTAGGTGACTGTTTGCTTCAGTTGTTTCTCTGTCAGCATCTGTGCCAGGTAGCCATCAGAGATGCTTCTCTTCATACAGGTGAATCTTGGTGCATCTCTATCACTGACCAATGTAGGGTCTCCCAAAGTTGTTTTACCTATAGGTGGCAGCAGTGTGTAGGAGCCAGGGTTGTGCTTTATCTGGGCAGCGTAGGTAGATCTGTGACTATCGCCATCCTCATACAGCATGTGGTTTTCAGGCTGCCATGGGGTATTCTTCTGGTTCCTGAGGTTTGGTGGTTCCTGGGAGAGAGGGCTAATCACTGGGAAGCCCTGCCTGCAGCGAGAGCCCCAACATGGGTTCGGTGCAGATCCAGCAGCCTGCGGAATCAAGACCTGCTCCACCGAAACGTCTTGGGAGAAAGGATGAGGGCTTAGGTGGGGGTAAGGGTTGATGAGGACGGCATTCCTAAGTGTTGTGCTAGCATCTATGTTTTGAGAATTCCATTGAGGCCCGGGGCCACTACATGGTGAGGGGGAGGTAAGAACACCTTCTTTGTGATTATGATGGAGGAAAGGGAGGAACTTGGAAGAGGTGTTATGGTTGATGTTGAGATGGACGCGTGGGGACTGTGTTAAAGGGACTGGCTGGGACTGGCGTGGGCATGGCCTGTTGTCCAGTATGCTACACTGGGGGTCTGTGTCACTGAGTGCCTGAATGTTGGGTGAGTGCTGGGGTTGTTGGTCAGGGTGAGGCTGAGTCCTAGCTGCAGGTCCGGGGTTGTCGGTGAGGTAGCTGTCTGTTGGCCTGGCTTTGCCCACCTGTGCAAGGGGTCTCTTCTCACTGGGGGGTTTGGGGTTCCCTCTCCACTTAACTGTCTTTTCTTTTTTGGAGATTTTAGTTACCTGCGAGTTAGGGGTAGAAATAATGGTCCTTATGTGAAATAACATCATAGCAACCACTTGGCTGACAGCAATATGATCAACAATGAAAACAAGGAAAAAATAAGAGAAAAGTTCATGGACAGGTCAAATTCATTGATGCTGGAAAAGAAGTCCATGATTTCCTGAAAATCAGGACTTCCAGCATTAAATTATATTAACACTTGATTGATCAATGCCATGTAATATATTGAACAATGAACTAATATGAATCTGAAAATAGGGTAATGATCAAATATTTCATGATCCAGGAGGACACCAAAGTACTAGAAAGGTTCTTTTATTCACAAGATATCATATGACCTAAGCTTTGGCGAAGACAACCACATAATGTACTTCCCATGATTGAGAATACAAAATACATATTTGTAAACAACATAACAGGGGCATCATCTGTTCCTTAACCAAATGTATCAGTGGGATGACATCTGGAGGATCCCATCCGAAATGTGGAAAAAATACCCCTCTTTTCTTATGTAACGGATGCTCTGTCGCTGTTGTCATGGCCAGGGCAGGATAGGGTCTTTCATGTAATGTTGGAGCTCTTCGGAGCAAGGCTCTCCCAAATTATTTTGCTGGGCTCTGTGAATGTGTGCCTCAGCAGCTAATGCCTCTGATTTAGCAAACACCAGCTTTCCCTCATTCTAATGGGAAAATATTTACACTACTCTCCTTTGCCAGGGCAGCATTAGGGTGACTGCTCAAGTGCTGAAAATAATGATGCCTCTCGATTCCACTTGCTTCCTCCCACCTGCTGATGCTTCATTTCAGGACGG
Organism: Esox masquinongy; assembly: GCA_016801175.1. Classification (NCBI taxonomy): domain Eukaryota; kingdom Metazoa; phylum Chordata; class Actinopteri; order Esociformes; family Esocidae; genus Esox; species Esox masquinongy. The sequence continues at coordinate 57,007 of JACXGI010002962.1, forward strand.
TTTTCCGGCAAGGGTTGCATTATGCCTCGACAACTCTATCAAACAGATCGGGTCTGTTGTGGTGGTAAAATGAAAATCCCATGTTACAATAGTGCACCGACTGTGCAGGCATTTTCATCTTGAGCAGAAAGCCCCTTGCTGGCAGTTATGAGTAATGAGGCAATGGGATGTTGAGGTAAGCAACCCTCACCAAAAACACAAACCGGAGAAAATCTATCAGACCACGACAAGGTGTGGAGAGGGTCTCACCTGGAGTTGCTGGGTTTTTTGGTGCCACCTCAGCTCTGGGGCCAAATTGTCCCCTTGGCTTTCTTCTTCCTGGCTACCAATAATTTCCTCAGTAGAAGCAGAAACCTTTGTATAGAAAAAGAGTAAGATACAATTAAAGGACAGGGCAGAAAAAAGACCCCTTAAAAATGCACTCACAGGACACATTGAAAGACACTAACAATGTTGCTAAATGTTGAAACTGTGCTTTGAGCACAGAGCTGATCATTTTGCAGATTTAATAGTAATAATGTCATTATTCAGACATGTTGGACCTCTCAGGAGCAAAGCCCACAGGTTGTAATTCCCTGGCTATGGGTTTGTTCAGAAAACACAATAGGGCATGTTCCCATAGGGTGCCATACCAACTGACCAACTGAAAGGGAACAGCTCAATACATCCCTTATATTCCTCAAATAATGTAAAGGAGAACACTCTGAAAGAAAAGTGCTATTTCTGAGAAGTAATTTGGAAGGACGAAACTTGAGGCTTAAAATGAATTACAAGAACATTGGTACCACACATGTTCCAATGTTTTCCCTAAACACAAAATTCACTCTGCTCTGTCACATCAGTAGCATAATTGATTATTTAGCAACAAAAAACAATGCATGTTCAACCATTGGGCAAAACGTTTGACAATTTTGACAATCTGCAAGTCTTTATTGAAAACTTTTGCACAATCACACCTTTTTGTCTCTCAAATACAATGTTACAGTTGTTGGGAGCTAGTTAATGCCTAAAGGACTCTGACAGCATTAGGAAAAACATTCTCTGGCCCAAAATCAGATTATAAGACCTGAAGACCAAATGCTACATCTGGTGAAAAAAAGGTATCGTGGAGCTTCTCAGCGCCAGGGATTGGGAGACTGGTTAGGCTAGAGGAAAGGATGAACGGAGCAAAATACTGAGAGGCCCTTGAAGAACACTGTATACTTTTTCTTTTCAAGTAGGCTGCACAACAATCAATTCCCTCCTGTTTTCCCTAAGCTTCCACAAACCCTCACATTACATCCATTCTCCTTCATTTTGTCCAGTAATGCACAATTTTTGAGAGAGAAATGTCTTCAACTAATGCTGTAATGAAAATCATTTAGTTAACTCAGGGCCCTCCCTAGGCGCCCCGAGGACAATCTGAGAGGATCGATGGTATTGACAGGCTGAGGAGTTTCTCATTGAATGCCACTAATTCCAGAATAGTGAATAGGCGAAGGTCAGAGAGAGTGACTGGATAGAGTTGTAATGTATCCATCAATAAGTGCGGTGTCAAACTGTTCTGTCTATCCGCTGAAAGGCCGAGTATGCGGGGAGCTGGGCTGATAACAAGATGCAGTGTCCTCCCTATCTGGGAAAGAAGGCACACAGATTATGGCTAAGCGGCGGCAAATGCAGAGCCACTGCTGCAATAAAAGGCAAATGACGGAAGTAACTGAACAGCAAATTGTTTTTTTTTCATCTGAAGAATGACATTTTATCATGGTCACATCTTGTGCAGGATACATGCAACATTGCAAATCCTTGAAAATGAAACCAACAAATCTGCCAGGCATCTAAGTGGATAATCTATTTAAAAAAAATACATGTTAAGTTTTAGTTCAACTTCACAATGTCAAACCAGACAAAACCTAGGCCTGAATTGTATCATACCCACTTCAATGTCAAATGTTTGGAAAACCTCTCTGTTTACATACTAATATTTGAGAGTGGTTTTATACCAATTGATCTGTTAAGTCATTTAAAACATAGAACTCAAAGTGAGCCTAAAAATGTCCACGTGTCCCTTTTCCCCTGATACTGGTTGAGCAGCAGCTGTTATGTGTGTAGATAAGGAACAGGTGTCAATGACTCCACCACAGACGCATTCAACCACCCACCTACCTCTTACTCCTGAGCTCTCCCATGGCAAGACATGGCCACAACCTCTGCCCATGCCCCCTGCCACTGCCTTTTGTCACCCATTATAAAAATTCCAATCAATTGGAGCCAAATGATCTAAGCCAAATTGCATTTCGAGCATTGTAAGCTGTGTAATATCTATTCTGCTAAATTGGGGCCCGTAATTGCCCTCCTCTTGGCGAGACGAGCCACAACAAAGTCCAGGCAATCGCGGCATGCCATTTTACCTCGAGCATCACAGGAAACATCAGCTTTTGCAATGAAGACTTCAAAGGGCTGCAGATCTTGGATTGCTATTTGGTTGCTATTGTGGCCAGGCCCAGGCAATCTTGATTAGGTGTTTACACTGAGGTAGGGTATACAGTGGCAGAGAGCCCCCGGGAGGCTTTGGTCTAAAGCTATTAAGAGATTGTACATTATGTTCCATGGCTTTGAAGTGAGGGCCTGAGAGACGGCAAGGGACACGGCGGGCTGAGTGCAATAGCTGAAGATTGCTGCTACTACTTCTATCTTTATCAAAGGGGGCCACTGCTGGAGCCCATCGTTACTCCTGCCACTCGCCGGCTACAAAGTTGACGCATTACAAGATTGTGTACATTTAATAACACTGCTAATTATAGCAAGTTCGTTTCAGACGGTCTTGTCTGTCAAGGACCAAATGAGGCCTTTTAAAGGGAGCCCAAGGAGCATGCTTAGTTGGGCTCAGATAATGATGGCTGGGAAACCGATGTGATTTGATTTGGAAATTAGCCTCGTTTGAAGGACATAGTGGACAAAGAGAAGGAAACGTCCAAGTTTCCAAAACTAATATAATATCAGAGAAGCCTGGTAACCATAATGACTCATTGTTAAGCTGTTTTTGTTATTTGTATATTACACCTCTAACTTCATTGACATACAAATTATACAAGACAACCTTCACAGGAGTCAGCAGAGACGGACGGTTTAAGGGAGGGAGAAGGCCTGGCTCTGTTTACCGTGCCACAATGCTAACAGCTCTTGACTATGCTAATCTGGATGATACAAGACATTGTGACAAGCCTAGGGGCTCAGATGGGTAGATGGTGGATGGGGGAAAATGGTTTGGGGATATAGCTACCAAAGAGGTATATACCCCGGCACAGAGGGAGCAGGCTACCGTCCTCAGCCAATTATGCCCCTGTGCCAGGTGCAGGGGGATATCTAAGAGGCTATTGGTAACCATGCCTCTCTGATGTTCCTAATAGCTACTGTTGTACAGATCAACTCATAATAGGTACTAAATAGCCAGACATGGCTCCCTTTCTCTTCTCAAAGTGGATAGCAATTGAAAACAGCATTGCTACTGCCAAATTAATTTTTCAGATTGGGTCAGAGACCACCGCTGCAAATTCTCTTGTTTTCTGTGCGAGTTGAATGAGAAATTGCATTTATATTTTGGATAGAAAAAAGGAATGGACATAAGACTGGTTATATTAAAACATGTCACTTATTGCTTTCTTTTAATTTAAAAGATATCAGAGGAAATTAGGAAAACATGAAATATTAAGATTCAGGAAAGGTAGCCTATCATTTGGCTGATATTTGCCATTGAGGGGATTTAAAAGATAATGTGAGACTGAGCACTGAGAACTGCAGCAAGCTTAGTAAAGGAACACAAAAGACTTTTCATGTAAATCAGAAAAATCCTCTCCTTTTAAGGGTGAGGATTCTAAGGTAACTCTTTGGATCATGTAATGCTTAAAAGGTCTAGCTTTTTCCTTCAACAGCCAATTGTTGTTTTTACCTAAACGAGAGTGTGCTATTCTTATGTGAGTGGTTATACATTTGAAAAGCAGCTCCATTTCGGTGAAGTGCTGTTTATACTGCAATTCTCCATCGTAAAATCTCAGCATAATATAAAGAGCAAAAACTACAAATGAAGTGTTTAAAGACAGTAAAAGGTCTTAATATTGATCTAGCACACTCCCTCCAGAGATGCTGGACTGCATTTAACATTTGCATTACAAAACACAACACAGGCAACATTATATCAAATAGCTTCATACTAACATGCAACTGAACATTTTAACATTTTAACTAGATATTTATTCACCCCTTGATTAAGACTGTCCACTCCCAAAATTGGTAGGAAATGACTTGTTTTTATACTATACTGGTGAGTATGTGTATCCTACTGAAATTTACATTATATTCAAGAATTTATAGTTGTTTTTAAAAATATATATAAAAACAACTATATCTATGGGACCTGGACAGATGACTCTCTTTCCATTTGTTTTATCTTCCACCTTCCTGAGGAAAGAAAATATCAGGTACACATGTATCAGGTTCCAGCAACTGTTTAAATTGGGAGTACAAACAATACAATTAAGTCCTCTATTGATTTACACTACACTCTTCAGGCTGCGGGTTTAGTAGAGATTAGGTGAAAGGAAATGTTAATTTATCACTATGTTTGTGCAGCTCCTAGTGGCAAATTTGATAACTGCAACCTAGTCAACATGCAGAAAGAATCAAGCTAGGGAGTGAGTGAACAGTAAGAGCCTACATGTGGTCTCATTTCCCGCCAACGTAGAATGACTGTGCACAAAACCAAAAACATTCGGAAACACAATTTATCTCATCAAACAGATCTACCTGATTTGAACCATGTGTTTTCAACTCCTTCTGTTGTGCATGTGCTCTCAGGTACGAGCCCTGTTTGGCTGCGCTGATCCCCAGTGTCACTCTATTGCGTTCAATGATGTCCTCCCTTGGCTTTTCTGGCTTTCTGTTAGACAAGTGCTGCAATGCCTTTGATCTAGAGGATGTTAAATTCTGCGATGGTTCCACAGTTGATGTCCCAGTAGACTGTCCATATTGTTCTTGATCACGGTAAATCTGAAACTCTCTATCATATCTGTCATGTGCCTCCCTGTAATGCTCTTCTAGGTCAGGAGAGCTACCTTGGCTTTCATCACCAATGACATTGTTTTGGTTTCTCACACCTCCGTCGGCTTTGACTCTCTGGTGTGAGTTTTTATCCACGGCTGTTTCAGATGGTAAACCAGGACTTTGGCAGGTGGACTCTGACATGCTTTCCCCAACAACCTTATTTTGATGAAGGTGTAGGGGGTACGAAGATGCTGGTGAAACCTCTCTGGTAGCTTGATTCTGCTTTGGGTGTAAGTGGTAAGACATTAGCGGGTGTTTAGACTGAAATTTGCTTTGTGTGGTTTCTGGACTGTGAGCAATGATGTATCTGTATCCTTCTCTTCCTGAAAGCTCCTCTCTTCTCTCCACATGTCTCTTAGATTGTTCATCTGAGCTGTGGGATTCGTCCAAGAGGGGAAGTTGTGAGGTCATCTCGTCAAACTGTCGAGCCCTCTCATGATTAATCCTACAGTTGGGATCATAGCGTAATTCTGCATAGATGTCGTCATAGTAGATCTGTCTGGAAAGTTTCAGAATAGATGTGTTAGTATATGATTTACATGACATTTTTTAGGGAGCTATTCCAATGTGGAAAAGTTCAATACAAATTATATCATCAAAGACAAATAGGATGGCCTTTCAGGGCTTGACAGGTATGGGAAACCCTCCAGTCCAGTCAATCATCCTCATCCATAACCCACTTGGCCAGTAAAATAAGTACTGTATTAATGCCATTTTTAATCTACACTATTTAATTGCTTAAAACTATACTTTTCTTCACTGGCCCAGTGTGTGATTTATTTATTTATCCCTGAGATGGGGAAAAAAAGCTAATAATGAGACCTTCCTGGGTAACTGGCCAATTGAAATTTCCCATGGGTCTTCTCAGACACAATCAGCTAGAGGCAATGTAGTGGTCAGCTAAGTGCTCTCAAAAAAAGCCTTAGGCCGCTGCCCCACATGGGTGACCCAGGCCCTGCTTCTTTTTGATCAAAGAAAATATTGATAAGAAAAAATTAAGATCCTATTATGAAAATAAACGTATTGGGACCAATCCATCCCTAAAATAAAGATTTTGGAAACACCAGAACACAGGTTTAGAGGTCATAAGTACAAGAGGTATTACTGCACCCCTCAGTGATACTGATGGTGTCCTTAAACAATGAGAATGAGTCCTTATTTGAACAGACAAGCTGCTGTTTAAAATTTAATTTGACATCAGCACATTATCTGCCTGTATTTATACGTAATCTTCATATTTTCACCTCCTTATCCATTAATGAGGGAGTGTCTGAAAACTACTACTGGCGAATGATACACAAATGGCAATTTTCAGCTTATAAAATGGACTGAAATTGCCGCCTAATGTGCCGCTTCTATTGGTGATGAAAAGACCTCATTAAAATAATTAGCAGAGTGCCTCTTTGTTGTAATGCTTGGCGAATGAGTGAAAGCTTACATCTCATGATGCCCTTGTATAGGGCTGCCTAGGTGTAGGGCCCTTCACTCAATGAGGCCAAAAGGGTAAAGGATGGCTCAGTAATGACTCAACTGCAACAAGCTGGAGAATGTATTATGGATGCAACACAGCTGGGCGACATCTTCACTGTGTACAAAACAACACCCATAACCTATTATATGGCAACTGAGATACAGACCAACCATGCAACCACCACAATGCACAAAATGGAGCCAAATCAGTTGCTTTCAAGAAACTGTACAAGACTATAAATGGGACAGTGTGTGGGAAGTAGAAAGAGATTATGGATAATTATGAAATATTTGATCAAATAATTCTTTATCAGTATCCTAAAGAAAGAAACCAGAGAAAAGTATTGCATTGGATGAATAGAGGTACTTGAATTGGGTTTGAATGATGAGTAGGCTATACATGGGTGTGTGACATGCCCACGGCTTTGAGGCAAGAGCTGGTCAATGATGAGGCTATGAGACTATGACGCTGGGACGGTTCTCAGTGCACAAAATCTCAAATAGACTCTTTTGTGAGGATCTGCCATGGTCATTTTTACAGAAACAATGTGGTAAAGTGGATCTTCATTTTGTGGACATCTATCTGCCTAGATTACAACAATGACAGAATAGTCCCTTTCTGTTCAGAGCGAAATTAGTATTGTGAGGCCATTGAGGTAACTGTTTAAGTAGATGGGGAGAGTGAAAAACTGATTTGGGAGTGTTGGGGGGGGTGCTCTCTTCAGATTCCTGCATTACAAAGATCTCTGCCGTATTGACAATGAAGCGCCAGCCAGGTAATGGACAGTAGAGTGACCGCCTATTGTTATAACCTAAAAAGAAAATTAAAATCTAATTTGCCTTAAATGTAGGCAGTTATTTGGAAAGTACCTAAATTAGCTAAAGGGCCCACTAACAGCACTGTGCCAATGTGTGTATCAGGCTCAGTTACTGACCTTGATCTATTGTTGAGTCAATAATGAGCCTTACTAATCTTTTATCCAAATGTGCTTTATGTGAGGAAAAGGATTGATTGGTGCAATAATTTTGTATATTTAGACTAATTTTACACTAAATTATCAACTTAATTTCTATTAATTTGTGTAATTGAAAAAATGGCTCAGTAATGACGTAGTCTTAATTTAACTGATGCAAATGCTAACTGAAAACCAACATAAAAAGGGAATGCCTTGGCTAATGAAAAAAGTATGCGCAGTAGGTTTACATGACCTGTAGCCTGTTTGTATTTCAAACGCTTCTAACAATGTTCAGTGCCTTGGAAAGTATTCAGACCATTTCACTTTCTTAAGATTTTGTTATGTGATAGACTTAAATTATAATTGTTAAAAAATATATTTTCAAGTGATCAATCTACACACAATTCTCTTGAACATACGGAAAAATCTCTTGTACATAAGTACAGGGGATACTGTGTCATGACACTTTAAATTCAGCTCAGATGCATACTGTGCCCTTGAGATGTCTCTAGAACTTGACTGGAGTCCACATTCGGACAAATTCATCTGATTGGACATGATTTAGAATGCAACACACACCGGTCTATTTAAGGTCCCAGACTTCACTGTAGGGCTGTACGATTAAACTAATTATGCTAGAAATTCCAATATTGACATGTGCGATATCCAAATCGTCAACTTAGACAATTTTGGTCCATTCTTTGACATTCTAACACAACAGAAACTAAACTATGGTACCTCCAATGAAAGGTGCAAGACTTCTTTTTCATCAATCAGCTTTATTAGTACCTTGAAGCCTGGTCCACTACAGTTTTTTAAGGAAGAGATGAGGCTACATCATCCCCGTTGGATTCTGAAATGTCTGGACCATCCTCATTGGATTCTGTCATGTCTGAAAACAAGTAGGCCTAAGTGGAGTATCATTTTAAACACGATAAACTTATTCTACATCTCTGATTCGATGTTACAATTTTTGTATTCAGCTGACCTGCACACAGTGCACAACAGAGTGAGGAGCGGGGAACTGTTCATATCCACAGTATTATAGAAATACTGGTGCGTAACATTTTTAACCTGTACTCTAACATTGGTTCAGTATAACATTTTACAGTATAACCAAAATGTTTGCACTTTCTGGTTTCTCATTTGGGGACATTTAGACACTGGGGTACATTACGTAATTTTCAGCAAAGTTTTTATAAGGAATTGGAAATAATGTAAAATAGCTTGCAGTGCCACCAGAGGGTAGTGACGGGATGCTCGGCACTCACACCACGGCAAGACCAAATCCGCCAATTGCGTTGTGTATGCATCAGAAGCCCTTTCCATATTGCTACGCATTATGTTTTTATTTACAAAGCATCTATAAATAGAGTGGCTGATATGTGCGGTAGCCGGGTAGCCTGCCCTTTTTAATTTTGATATTTATAGAGACATAAATGCTACAAATAATGCGTGGAGGGACGGCTACAAGGTCAGTAACTTTAACTTGTTGGCTATACAACAGTTCTTGCTAGTTACATACAAACTCTGTCTGTTCTAGCTACAGAAGCTATATAGGTAGTTTGAATGTGTGTAGAGCAGTATATTTGTCAGCTTTTTGTTCATTTTATTCATTACAATTATAATTATGTAGGCCATACATTTTACAAATAATATTTAATATATTTACAAACATATTCACTCAATTCCGTTCTGACAGTGCTTTTTGGATGCATAACGTATTTATAAATTGACAAGTTTACGGTTTGATTAACGCACACGTTTTGGCGCACGAGTAGGAAAAATCCAACGCATGCAACACCACAAACGCCCTGCATCCGCAAAGGGTACGCATAGTGCTATACGCCTGATGTCCACTAGACACGTCAAACTCGTTGCGTTGCGCCGGAGATCATTAATTGACAATGAAGCAATCCGAAAGGGTACGTTTCCATTGCGATGTTGAATTGCGGTGCGTTTGGTGTAACGGGCATCCGTTCAATAATTTCAACTTGTGCATGGTTTTACTGTTGCGATGTTACGACAGAAGTTCAAGTTCACAATGAAAGGAGTACGTGGCAACGAGTGGCACATAGCATGACCATAGCCGACTAATAAAAAAATGGCAGGTTTATCAAACGTTATATTATTTACAATGTCAAATGTACATTGTTCAAGCTAAATGTGATCTGTTAAATAAAATAATTCAAGTGGCTACAGTAGCCTACCTAAGCAACTCAAAAACGAATTAAGTAGATAGCTTACTGTTGTTGTTAGCTAGCATTGTATCAACATTCTGCTCTAACTTACCTGAATCACCAGCACCTGTTTTCCACAATTATAGCAGGCTCTCTCATTCAACTGCGCAGATATAACTGTAGTAGCAATCCTGCTCCAGGCAGCATTTTTGGAGTTGATGTCCCGGTAACAATAATTCAAATTAGACTTTAATTCTATAACACATTCTTTTCTATAAACGTGCTTACAATTGTTTCATTGTCAAGAGACCAACACAAATAACATTTTAAATAAAAAAAATAATTAGAAAGATCAGTAATAGAACTGACAATGGCTAAATAAATAAAAAGAAAGCCAGTGTAATCTTGTTAAACAGCATGGCAAAAAAATCTTACGATCTTTCTTTAAAATTATTATAATTTTTGGGAATCCAACATAAGTCAGTGGACCAGTTCTTGGTGGTCAAGTCAAATGCAGCAGGCAACTAGTGAAACTTTACAGGGCATATCCAGGTACCACATAGCTTTCTCATCATAATGATTTGTTTCTGCAAAATTAGTGTTTACTTAATAGTCATGGTTTTATACTGACTCACATTTCATCGGTCATCCATTAGGGCCCCTTACCGAACCATGCGTCACATCATCTTGTATCAAACTCAGGTGCCTTATGGCCTTTACGTGACACCTTCTGTACGAGCATGAGCGGAGCCTCATCCACAGACATTCACATACAGGTGCTGGTCATATAATTAGAATATCATCAAAAAGTTGATTCATTTCAGTAATTCCATTCAAAAAGTGAAACTTGTATAATGTATACATTCATTCCACACAGACTGATATATTTCAAGTGTTTATTCCTTTTAATTTTGATGATTATAACTGACAACTAATGAAAACCCCAAATTCAGTATCTCAGAAAATTAG
>JACXGI010002963.1:0-10938 GCA_016801175.1 Esox masquinongy
CGTTCTCATGATCATTGCAACTCCACGAGGTGAGATCTTGCATGGAGCCCCAGACAGAGGGAGATTGACAGTTCTTTTGTGTTTCTTCCATTTGCGAATAATCGCACCAACTGTTGTCACCTTCTCACCAAGCTGCTTGGCGATGGTCTTGTAGCCCATTCCAGCCTTGTGTAGGTCTACAATCTTGTCCCTGACATCCATGGACAGCTCTTTGGTCTTGGCCATGGTGGAGAGTTTGGAATCTGATTGATTGCTTCTGTGGACAGGTGTCTTTTATACAGGTAACAAAATGAGATTAGGAGCACTCCCTTTAAGAGTGTGCTCTTAATCTCAGCTCGTTACATGTATAAAAGACACCTGAGAGCCAGAAATCTTTCTGATTGAGAGGGGATCAAATACTTATATCACTCATTAAAACGCAAATCAATTTATAACATTTTTGACATGCGTTTTTCTGGATTTTTTTGTTGTTATTCTGTCTCTCACTGTTCAAATGAACCTACCATTAAAATTATAGACTGATCATTTGTTTGTCAGTGGGCAAACGTACAAAATCAGCAGGAGATCAAATACTTTTTTCCCTCACTGTACTTGCATTTTCAATTGTTACATACATATATCTACCTCGGGAACCTCTGCTGCTATCCCTGCATTTCAGTTGCACATGATACCTTACTCCTTCCATTTGCCTCAATTGCAAACTCAGAATGTCATTGAGAATTGCCCCAACTATTTCTCACTTGTACATAAACTATACTTAACACCTGTACATTTTCTGTATATTTGTAAATTTTTCACTGCACATTTAGAACTGCCATATGTAATACATTTGCATTAATTGCACATCTATACATTCCACTTGTATATACATATACTTAATACATGTACATTTGCACTCTATTTGCACTTCTGGTTAGATGCAAACTGCATTTTGTTGTACTGTACTTGCACTGTTCAATGACAATAATGTTGAATCTAAAAAAAAAATCGAATCCGCACAACAGTTTTCAGCTGTGCTAACATAATTGCAAAATGTTTTTCTAATGATAACGTAGTCTTTGACAATTATAGTGACCCCAAACGTTTGAATGGTAGTGTATATAGCAGGCCGACGTTTCTATTACGATTTTGAAGTATTGCAATCCAAAATAAATGTTTGTCAAAGTTACAAAATTAACTTTATTCCCTTTTATATTTATTTTGGGGAAAAAGTATTCTATATCCCCTAACAAAAAAACTTTGCAAAATAAATAAATAGGATAACACTTTACAGTATGTAAATGAGGGTAGCTGCCAAATAAAGCCTTGAACCAATAGTCCATCATCACCACTAGATGACGCTCCTACTCCAGGATCTGGACGCATTTATGTGCTCTTCTAAACCGTATAGGTGTTTTGAAACAATACTGACGGCGTTCTTTCTATTAAACAATTTCCATGTTTTTCCATTTGTATTCGTACTTGGTCCATCCTAAGGTAAGTCCAGTCAATTGTGAACGTGTTGATAAAAAATGCCTACATTGCTCTTTGTAATATAATTCATACTCCACATTTCTCTCCCATCTCTCTGACTCCCTGAATGTTAATGTTCAAAAGATTAGGTTATATGCATTACATTTGATTCATGGACTGTGTTAGACAACAGCTGCTGTGTTAGGATATACAGTATGTCAGGTAGGGTAGCATGGAACGTTTTAGGTAGGCCACAACATTTTGAGTAACTGCGACAACATGACGTAGGGAAAGTGTCGTAGAAGCTTGGTTATCGTTTCCTGGCTGCACGCGCGGACTCTTGTTTCCAGATCACTTTCTTATTTTGACACTCTGGTGAAAGACTGCCAAAGAGGTCTCTCACCTCGACGCTAAATTCAAAACGATGAATGCTGTAGCCTAACCCCCCTTCTTCTCCACGGTGAAAAGAGGCCAACAATTTAGCAATTTCTGCAGCTTGTGTCAAGCCTCATGACTAATTCCCATATTTAAATGTGAACGGGCGAAACAGCCCCATTTGACCGCAGCCAAGCGCGCTTTATCAGGTCAGAAAGATTTCAATGGCAGATAGGAGGTAGTGAGAATTGTTTAGCTGTGCAAAATTCTACCAAATAGAGAAATGTATAATTGTAAAAGTTCGGTGTACTATCGAGGTACATGCGTGCGGAAACGAGGGTGTGACATTCTTTTTGCACCACTGTGGTATTGTTCTCATGTCTCTTTATATCGCTTACAAAGGTTAACACTTGAAAGCTCAGTTCCAAGTCAGAGCAGTTCATTATTTCGCGACCCTTGACATTGCAGGTGCAGACTCAAATAGCTGCAGATTCTCATTCTCTCTACACTCAAAAACAGTAGAAAGACATGTTGCAGATTTTATGACTACTGGGAGGGGCTACTGTTGTCTAATTTTGCTATGTAGAGCTTAGCTAACTAGTATGTTAAAATATTAATTTTGTTGCCTTATTTCTCAAGTGTCACACGCACACATTTCTCTATGGAAAAAGGGTAAAAGTCCTACATTAAATGCTATTGGGCTTTTCACTGAAAGGTTAAACGACTGGTGACAGGCTTATGCCAAAGGGCATTAGGTGTACAAGGTCATAATCCATGACTATGGCCTGCTGCTCTGACGTGATCGACTGCTTGACTGGATAATTTGCCACTACGCCAACCCGGTTAGGACGGCCTTAAACAACGGTCCTGTTAGCTACCCACGAGCCAGAACCTCTGAAGGCCTCGCTCAGGAGGTCTAGACATTTTTAACAAAACTTTGTGAACTGGAATAGATCAGTTGCATTCTGGACTGTTCATAATTGCCACAGCCTGGTGCAATCAGCTTGAAAACAAACAAAAACGCACACATTGTGGAATACTATACAGTATTATGTTTGCTGCCATATTGTTCACTGGCTATTTTAGCTAAAGGCCTTGAAAAAAAATGCCTTCACGTATTAACGTCTTGGTAAGTGGTTTTAAATATGTTAAGTGGAAATGGAAATAGATAGCTATTAGGATAGCCTATCACACAATTAAAACCTTAGTTTAGGAGTAGTCTAGTCATTTTTTACGTGGATGGTTTCCAGTATCCAACCGTAAGCTTTGCATTGTTTAAATAAGGGACCCATTGTTTGAGGAGAAAAAAAACTATTCACTAAATAGTTTGTTGGTGTAAATGGGAAGAACATAAAACTCCCCTTTCTGAAATAAAGTTCCAAAGACGTAGTATAGTCCCAGTGAATCACAATGATTATTTATGTACAAAGCTGCGGACAAAAAAGTCAGTGTTCTGTGTTTTCTTTTACAATTGTATGTAAATAACTTACTTTTAAATCTAAAATTATATATAATATCTTAAGATATGTTAGGCAAATAATGTTGAATACAATTTATACATGTATTTGATCAAATATAAGGTTTAAACTTGATTTGAATGTGTAGTGCCGCAGCGAGCCACGCGAGTCCAAAGGAGTTCTCATTGAGAAGCCACGTGTCCGTTTCCAAAGCCTCTCCAACTTAACCACCTCCATTGTACGACTAACCCACATCGGCAGCGTCCCTCCACATAAAGGGATTTGCAATTTCAAGATATTCCAGCTTAAATGTTTTTGACAGTTCCCTCGCTTTTGCTTCGGCTTGGTTATTTTAACTGTGCCAAATGGGTCACCTTGGGTAGCTGTCTGCGCGCAAAGGGCTTTTGCGCGCATTCAGACTGAATTTTTTCCAACTTTCCTTGACGGGGAAACCAGCTGCTCGTCGTGAAAAGACGGCTTATTAATTGTCCTTTGTCATGCAGAATTGCTTGATTTCTAAAGAAACGTACAAAGGCTCTTTTTCAGGATTCAAGTATTTTGTTTCGTGCGCATTTTCAAACCATCGAATCAGCTGCAGCGCCGCACCGTCTACCAGACTCAGGTACTGAAGGCCTGCTCCCTTTGTCCGCGCATAATGCTCTTGTAAATCGGGTAGACTGATTTGTTACAAGCTGCTCTTTTAATCTGATAGATAAGAGACATGTCTAAGAAAAGCCGTAAATGAAAAATTAGTTGGAATAAAGACAAGGGCGAGTCTGCTAGATGGGCGCCTGTTGACTCAAGCGGCCCTCGAGCGTCGGGTAGCCCTCTCAGCAGCCCCGTCAAGGTCACGTCAACAATTCTCTTTTCTTCTTTTAAAAAGACACTGTAGCCTTTTTTGCTTCAATGAATTGATCGGCACAAAATTAAGAATAAATAAATTGAGCATTTGGAGCACCCGGTTTATAAGCTCCCCCAGGGCGCATACCCCCGGGCTATTGAATGGATAAAGGGCGCTTTGCATTGGACTCAGTGAGCAAAATGGGGCTCTATGGTGCAATTAACAAAATGGCCTAATCCTATATCTTAACAAATGCAAATATTGGAGTTTTGTTAAAATGTTTAAGTGAACAATTAAAGGAAACTTTACAAGTGAACCTCTCGCCCAAAGGCAAAATAACGTGAATAATTTAGAAAATGTGCAGTCCTAGAAGACTCTTTGTTGTCACCGAGGGCTAATAATAAGTTTTCAGAGTAAATAGCATTTAAGTAAACAGCATTTAAATCCCATTTCAATAAATGTAATGTCGTTTTGAGAAGCCAGTAATGAACAGGGATAGCAGCATGTGGCATGAGTGCATGACAGGCTTGCTGACAGTCTTGGTACTGTCACCACAAAGCCACCAAAAACCCAAGCCTAAAATAAATATTTGTCTATGCTGTAATTTGATATCTATATGCTGTAATTCTCTCAATTAAGTATTTTTTTTCATCATGATCGCTTTACACTAACAAGTGTATGCTGCAGAATAGCCTATCCAAAATAACGTCGTAGCCTATCCAAAATAGCGAGTATTTGAAAATGATTGGTCTACAGGAAAATTCAAATACTTTAATTGAGGCTTCTTTTGTGTTTCCATATGACTTGTAGCCTTACATATGGCATAGTTAAGGCCTGTAGTTGCTTTCAGAATTACTTTATCAGAAATAAGAGACAAACGACATTACAAACCTAATTATAGATCAACTGGAATTATGGTTAGCAATATGAGTTTTTCTCTTTTAATGTTTATTTTAATGTAGCATACACAGTGATGAATGTATTTATCTGCTCTCTTTCATTCACTCGTTAATACACCCGTAGTGGTTATTAACTCCCTCGCACGAGACGGATCAGGACATTGAGATGAAGCGGATTTCTAATATGATAAGAGCGGGAGCCGACATGAGGAGCTCCGAGGTCCCTTGCACGCTAACTCGAACTTTGAAAGCTCTCCCCTGGGAAAGCATGAGAGGACCCACATGAATGTCTGTCTGTTAAGACTTCTTGACGGAGATTATGGTGCCCAGAGCACTTGAATTTAGAGAGGGGAACCAGGAAATCTTTTGGAACACTTTTACTTTTTGTGCGCAGGCTTCTGGACAATAGCTGGATTTATATTAGTATCTATTAATTTGAGCTGCACCATTTTAACGTGGAAAGGAAGAAAATCATGCATTACCAAATGTTTTGTGCGTAAAGCTCAATATTATCTAGGAAAATGCCTGTAAAAATTGCCTAGACATTTTCACTTGACAGAAGAAGTGAAAATGTTGTATAGTCAGCTCTTTCTCTTCATCTACTATCTAAAGCAAACAGACCGTGCGCGTAAATTATGCTTTTGAGCAGTATAAAACCACATTTCCTTTGGATTCGTAAATTAATGTAGGATAAATCTGGCCTATAAGCGTAGAATGTAAGGTATATGAACATGCACACTTACATAAATGCTACAACGTACAAAACACGAATTCTGAGGATGACAAATTTAGGAGTAAACAGATCCCGATGACATGGCCAAATTCAACGTTCTATAAAGTAGGTTTGTGGGTAATATTTTGACCAAAATAAGTCCAGGGTGAGTCGTGTTTCATGCATTTTTTTCTTTTCATGAATTTCGCACCAAGTTAATTTACTTATACATTTTCCCCACCGTGTTATTCAACGAAATAATACGCATGAACTAAATGCGCGTATGTGCGCTCCCAGTGGTGCGCAAGTGTAAACCATTTGACACCGAGCCGTCAATATATCACTAAGAAATATTCTTTATTTAAGTATTAACATTTTTAAATAAATAAATATTTTCAAATACACTGAAGATATAATAACAGTTTGATCTTGGTGATATGAAATTGTGACGAAACACTTTTTCGTCCAACACACATTCCATATCTCCGTCACATTTCCATCCAAATAGATGTGCTTAAAGCTAGCCAGTATTCACCATTTTCCAAAATACAGCAATTGTTCCCCAAAAATAAAACTAACAAATGTTGCTATTCATTTGGGTATATCATAATACAAATATCCAACGGTCCGGCTGTAATAGCATCCGTTTGGATTGGAAACAACGAATGGAAAGTTTTTAGAAAAAAACGACATAAAAAACGTACAACATGTATACAATTATTCAACATCCAGGGAAATCCCCTGTTTATATATTTTGTTCTCTTGCTATATACAGGTGACTGAACACGACAAGAACAGTCGACTTTTTGGCTGCATTCAGAATTCCACAGGTGCTGTGAGGACCAATTGTCTCTATTGATGAGGATCAGGTGAAGTTCAGGGTGAGACGGACAGGTCTCCATCATCCTCTTTCCCTGATGAGGAGGGAGACATGGGCATATCGTCTTCCTCCTCCGAGCACCGTGCAGATGACAGGGACGAGCATTTGCAACTGTGGGAGCCGGTTCTGTGTGCGCCGTTCTTTCCCTCCTTCTTGTGTTTGACTCTGCGGTTCTGGAACCAGATCTTGACCTGCTTCTCTGACAGGTTTAGATACGTGGCGATCTCAATGCGCCGAAGTCTTGATAGGTACATGTTGGACGTGAACTCTCTCTCCAACTCCAAAAGTTGCGTGCTGGTGAAGGCAGTGCGCATGCGCTTGCTGCTTTGAAGTTGGCTGTTGTTGCTTTCTGTAAAAACAAATGCATAAATTTATAAGTTATCCAAAAAATACAAATAATGTATATAAACATTCTGTGCCAAGTAATCAGTTCGCATTTAAAACTTTGTACTTACCAATGGAGATGCAGTGGAACTGTCGTGGGTCTGGAACGGAATAGGTTGTTTGATATATCCCCGGACCGTGGTTGAGGTTGACGCCAGTGGAGGACGTGTGTTGCCTTGATAGTGCGGAATGGCAGTACTGGGACCCAAAGGAAGGAAAGGATGCCTTAAGCAGTGGCAAGGTCGGTGGAGACGGGTGTAGCTGGGATACGCATAGCGAACAGAAGCACAGCAAGCCAGCCTTTCGTGAGTGGCAGGAGCCCGCAGACAGCCCATGGAGTGGGTGAGATGGGTGCATAGCGTAAGGAAATAAAGGTGGATTGTTTTCCCTCCCTTTATCATTCGCTTCCCTCAAAATCAAGGAATCCACAAGAAAGGACCTCGGCATCTTTGCAAACTTGCTGCTTAGTAGGCTACTTGGTAAACTTTTTCAGTCGGCGCGTTGGTCTTGTTCTGAACTGCTTGCTTCACGGATGGACAGCGGAGTGGTGCTGAAAGGACACTGTTGCTCTTTAAATAGTTGTAGTCCGGGTTAGGCCATGTGACGGTTACGCCGTGAGCGTCTAAGAGCTCTCAATAGGGTTTTGTGCCTTTTCTCTTGGCATTCACACTGCACGCTTCCCCATTATTTCACTTGTTAACTAAATGAACTGCATAATGTAGTCTATTATTGTCAGCCCCACCCACGCCGCAAGAGGCGGCACTACCCCTTTTCCCTTTAAGCTTCGCTCTCATTTATTATATTACGTTTTAATAGGCCCATACTTAATTTGAGAAATATATACGTTGGCTGGTTTACTTCATTCTATTGATTTTCTGACAGCCTGCAAATGCATACCAGAAAAGCTACATTAAAACTCGATCAAAACAAGAACGTTCGGGAGTTGTGTGGCATTTGTTTTTTAATGTTATCTTTAGTCTGTATACCTTCACGTTTATTTCCTGAACCCAAGCAGGCTATGTACATTTGCCTGGCACGTACAGGCTGCAGGAATTGCAATATAATAGTCACTTAATACGAGAAGAAGTTAGAATTTATTTCGACTTACTGCTGGTGAGCACCTTAATGGGCATGCATTAGGCTTCAATGTTGAACTTGGAAATAAGCCTGTCGTATGTCATATGAGTACAAATCTATGTCTGTATGTACTACTGCTAGGTTAGGACTTGTTATATGCAAAAACGTTGTGTTAAATATACAGCGTGTGAAGGTTCTTGTGCATTTCAGGCCAATGTATCAATTCTAGGCACAAGTCACAGCCTGAAGGCAATGCGGTTAAAAACCAGTGATTAATTCCTGCGCGCGGGCCCCCGTCGAGTCCGGGAAAGAATATATAAAAATAACCAGGTTTTCACTCGCCGGCCCTTATTGAATGTCATTGTGGAGAGTTTTCAATGCAAGAGAAAGAGACTCGAATTAAAGTGTGTGACAGCGGCGGATAGACGCACACAAAGGCGACTCTGTCACAGAGAGGCCGAATGCGTGGCGCGTGAAAGCCCCCGCCTCGCTCTGATTGAATTAAGTAATAGGAAAACATTTTCTTTCACTTTAGGTCTTCTAAACAAGACCTTCAAAGGGATGGGAACCGTTAATGTGTGAGTAAACAGTGGATAACGGTTCCTATTCCTCCCAGCTCTATCGCCTACTACTTATCTTTTATTTTTCTTTGAATGGTTCCTAGAAGCTTCTGTTTTTTATTCACACTAGCATACTGAGTTAAAAAAAATCTTTGATGAAACAAAGTAAAATTCTTTAAAAATTCAAACTTTTCTTTCCCGATGGAAGAGAGGGAAAATAAGTATTGGGTAATTTGTTATAATGCTATAAACATGTTTGATAGCCACTTCATAAAACCATATAAACGAGGCCTATGTAGGCCTATTTTTGTCTCCAGTTTTGCTACGAAAATACATAATGCTTCGTAAATGTTCAAAGCCAAAGTCAACAGCTATATTTAACATGCAAGCGTTTTAGGTATACAGGCTGCTATAGACCCTGGGGTTTATGCTGCAAGTGCGCTGTAGCAGGTCGTCCAAAGCTCTCTGATTCCCCTGCGCAGCTTTTTCACGAACACAATACCAACTTACACACAAAAAAACTTCTCTTATGTGTATGCATGATCATATAGGACACCTTACTGGCTGCGACGCTGCAGAGTAAAAATCGATTTCGGTGTCACTGGTGGTCATTGCAAAGCGTGACAATTACTACCTGTCTGCTCACTGCTCATGTTTTTCAATTCAGAACCGAGCCGCTCGCATAATGGCTCTTCAGTCTAGAACCGAGCCCGCCCATATAATGGCCTACGAACCTATTTGTTTTATCTCCTGTAAAATGACCTGGGACTCTGCTTCGCGAAAAATACCACTCGACTCGCATAAAGGGTATAATTTGGTCACAACTTTGCCGCGCCATAATAGCAGGTCTTTACTGCACAAATTAGGAGCAATTAAACCCTTAAACAAGCTGTACGTACAGAGTCAGGCGGACAAGAGCCTGTTATCTGCGACAGAGTGGGATTAGGCCTTTCATTCTCTTGGACGCCGCATGCCAGGCGCCCTCCATTAACTAATAGGCCAATCTCGCTCCAGTCCTCTGACCTGCAGCATCCCCTCTCAATTCTATGCTGTATTCCAAACCTTAATTACAAAATGGGCTAATAATGTTGTGTTAATGTAACAAATAATTAATTGAATGAATTTCCTTATTTTAACAACAAAAATAAAACCATTAGAGACTCAGAGTTTGTTTGGGGTATGATCTCGTAAGGCACAATAAAATTGGTCTGGAATTGCCGCTGTTTCAAAAGGCAGAGGAGGTTTGAATTGAATTATTTGGTCACCATTATAACAGTAACATATGCTCGGTTGATTTACGTTTCGAGTTTATTACATTGCTTGAAGATGTGATCAAATAGAATCATTTTCAAAATGGTCATAGCTGTCACCCCGTGGGTAGGAATATAGTGGTGTTGGGGGTCGCTACTTAGGGAGGCTCATCCTCATTTGTAATCTCAACTGGAGACCGACAAATAGCTTTGACCTCAGAAAACATGGCCCTCTGCAGGCGCAAGCCAGAAGTGCAACGAATGTCATTCAACATAATTACTTCGTTACTGAAACAATTCTAAAAGCTACTCTGCAAAGCACCCTACTCATATATGATCCCAGGCAGACACTGTTTTACAATAACTTTCATTAAGTGACAAAGCATTTACACCATATGTGTGGCTACAAACTAGAAACACGTGAACTGCAAGGTTATAACTAGAACATAAACAAAATCATACTCAATCCAATCAAACATACAATGAAAACCTGATAAAAAATATATTGTAACACACTATTAACTATCAATTAGTGCAATGTTACATCTTGAATCAAACAACTGAAACACTGAAATATTATTTAAATGTTCCAATAAACAATCATCAAGTATCCAAACAATTGGCTTTAATGCGTGACGGTGATAATGGCCAGCACCCTCTCTGACACCGCCAAATGGTATTTTCATGGATTTGAGTCTTAAGATCTCTCATTTGATAAAATAAAAAGGGCACTCTGTTCATGGGGATGTAGTCAATATCTCTTTTTCTTAGTATGAATTATTCATAGTTTTTAGACATTCTGCCCCCGCACTTAATATGTACCCATATTTTACACCCACACACCTCTAATAGGAGCGGTGGTCTTAGCTGACAGTGTAACAGGATTTAGGGTCCCAGTGGGGTTTGGTTGGAGCTGGATGGCCGCTGTGACTGTCGATGTGACACAGAGGGCCGGCTGCCCCTCCTAATCTTCCCCTGAGGCGAGTGCACAGGCTGCAGGTCCTCCATTACCACTACGGGTAGCCACACAAAAGCCTGATTATCATTCATA